>JAVJAQ010002743.1:0-34369 GCA_032362365.1 Zygogramma bicolorata
CATTCAAGTCATCTCGTTTTCAAGGTCATTCAAGGTCATAGCGTTTTCAAGTTCATTCAAGGTCATCTCAATTCCAAGGTCATATGAAGGTCAAACGGACTGTCAAAGTCACCTTGTTGACTTCACCGTCAAGGTCACGGCAAGGTCAGTGGAGGGGGGAGGTTTCTAAATCGGCATAAACTAACTACTTGCATGATTTGAACGATGATAAAGAATTCGTGTTTTCATCAAGACTCAAAGCTTTCTTCTCTTAACAAAAGCCTTCAAGTTCCCAAATAATATCAATATTAAAAACTTGGTTGGTAGTCATGTGAATGAATATGTCATCGGAAAGTCAATTCATTCACAGCAGATTATCTCAAAATCAAAATTTCTTAAAATAATTGAGGTGCATGGTGGGAAATTTATATCATTGAACATCATGCTCATTGAACATCATGCTCACTAATAAGCTTCAAGCAGGGGCGGAAACTTTCGTGTCATAGGTGTCAGCATACTGACATGTGGAATTTTCTTCTGACATGTGGAATTTTTCTTCTGACATGCGAAATTTCATGGCGACATGCTATCAGTTTTCGTCGCAAAAAACTATTAACCAGTACTGTTGAACAAGCAGAAATTTGACATGTTGACTCGACTACTATTCTCAGAGTTTGTAAAGCTCCTAAAAGGTATGATTCAGAAAGTGAACCACATCGATTTGAAAAGCCAGAGATATATTACACGAAATTGTTTTACGAAGTTTTGGGCACTGTGATAAGGTCTTTGGAGGATCGCTTCAACACAATGGAATCCGAATTACTTCGCAGCATCGAAGATTTTTTAATCAAAGAAAAGCACTCATCACCAAAAGATATCATTAATTTTTATAAAAATGAATTCAACGAAGACAGATTCACACTTCATCGTGATATGCTAATTGATGTCTTCAAGAATACACACGGGCGAAGTCCTGAAACGATAAATGATGTGATTTCTTTCCTGAGGAATGATAAAAAAAGTATTCGAGAAATGATTCCAGAAATTGACAAATTATGCCATTTAATTTTAACTCTGCCGGCATCAACCTGTGTTGCTGAGAGGTCCTTTTCAATGCTACGTAGGTTGAAAACGTATTTACGAAATACATTATGTGCTCTGAGGTTAAATCAAATAGCTGTAACAAACTGCCATAGAGAACGAGCAGAAAAGCTGAAAAAAGAACATATATTCAGGAATTCAAACAGAGTTAGAGCTGCGACATTCGCGGTCTTCGACGTCGAGTAAAATAATATGATGTAGGTATGTAATAAGTACTTTTTTTAAAGTAAACACTCTTTCTTTCAAGCAGTGATTTTATTGTTTTATTTTCTTTTTTATGAAATACAAATCCGATTTTGGGAGGGGTCAAACTTGGAGAATTTTACGATCGACTTGGGAACTTTCACAATTGAAATTTTCTGACATGCGGAAAAAATGTAAGTTTCCCCTGTCTCCAAGGATCGTTTTATGTAAGTGAATATGTTCATTAATGAAAAGTAATCCTTACAGAAAAATTATGTTTTTTTGCAAACCATCACAGCTTCATTCAAGTTTCCTGTGCATGCAAAGTGAGCAAGAAGTGACTTCTATGATATTTAGCTCCCGTCGCGCCATATTGAGAGGGGAGAAGCTTTTCTCGATAGATTTTTATTTTTTATGAATGAATTGAATGTCTATGAATGGTATATACATATCAAAAATAAGAGGGGTTGATAATTATTTGATACTTCTTTTATAAAAGTTTTGTATTCTATTCCCATTGACGCAAAGAAAAAATAACAATATGTAGATCATATGATAAATACCGTAACCAGAATTTTCGGTTATATTTTGCTTTCAATCGGTAGATGGCAAAACACAAATTCACTTGCGATGTCGGCAAGTTTTGCAGATGGACACGAGGCCTAGATTAAATTGTAGTTATAGACCAACAGCTGACGACCAAAGTCGACAATATTTAACATTCCCATATTTTTTCCTGTTGATGGTCTATTTCAGGAGAAAGACCAATAGTTTGCTAACGAATAATTTTCTGTTCCTGTCGTGCTTTCTGATGCTTGTCCGGTTCAGAAGAACGGGTTTGAATATTCCGTACCCGAATCTGAATATCATCGCAATCGTCGTGAGAATGGTTTCAGAGACTATAGAGAACGAGCACACAAACATATATGAATATTTTTATTTCTATAGAAATTCACGAATTTGGCTTTCCTGTGTATGAATAAATAGATTATGAAACTCAAATGTTTCGGGTTATTTCGAGAAACAACTCAGTTGAACATTACACCCTCTCCGTAAAAAACATCATTATCACCAATAGTAGTGGAAGTACTTGAAATAGTAAAAGTGGGCCCCGTTACTGACTACATACTCCATACAGCATGGTTATTCGTGGACCCGTCAGCCTTGAAACGTGTTGGCAAAGTCATTTCCTAATACAACTGAGACGAATTCTCCAGAAAAAAACTCTGCCCTGTTAGGGGATCGAACCCACGACTCCTCGATCATGAACTGGGCACAGAACCACAGCGCCGAGTCCCTCACAATCTACCGATATTAGAGTAATGAGCATCTGCTTACCTAATCAAAATGTGTATGAGAGAGTGGATAATAATTTTCAATGATTGATAGAAATCTTGATAGTAGACCATATGTTAGAATATGTCACATGACACACGTTTGCAATAAATCATCAAAATGTTTCACGACAACCTGAATGGCATGTCAAAATAATTATAATTCAAATGAAAATTCAAATTTAGTTTTTATGTTCGGATTGCATTTTTATTGCTTTGTCAATTTGCTATTGCAAATAATATAAATAATCCGACGATATTGATGAAAGCCTTATGCGAGAAATAAATCGGAGCGATTATACTGGAAATAAAATACATTTTTACGAGAAATAAAATCTTTCGCCTTTTGCATTTGAATGCTGAACATGTGTCTTTCCCATAAAACCTCCACATTCATGTTTAAATGACAAATTATCCGTATAATTAAGCAATTTACATTGAAATGGAAGAATAGGAGAAAAAGTGAATCAAACGTTCTAACGGGTCTAATTAAAAAGTGTAAGCGATTCCATAAATGTGAAGGTCATGCCACATTTTATCTAATGAAATAATCTCGAAGAATTGATATAAAGATCCAACTGGGAATATCATACTTCGGAAACTGTATCACCTTGATTTCCATGGGCGTAGGCATCCACCGTTGACAAAAATTTTAGGTTACAATTACTGACATGTACTACTGATAATTATCATTTTCTTTATTTTTCATCAAAGGACAAGACATTCAGGAAACAAATCAGTCAGGAAAATAACTATTTCTTTGGAGAGAATGAAGTTTTGTATTCTTTCTGTATTGAAAAATAAAAATATCTTCCTAAAAAGTGAGATGAATGGTATGGAAATATTCCATTGAAACTTACATTCCAGTACTTTTCAACCAATCGAAACGTATTTTCTGACACTGTTACCATGGTAACAAACGTATTTTCTGGAAATGTTTTTCACCGTATTGGTATTTTGTCAAGGCGAATATGAAGATATGCTCAATGATAACCTTCGTATTCATGTAGGCAGGTAGTCACTGAATAAATTCAAAATTCAAAAATTTTGTTCTTCATTTGAGAAAAAAATCAGTTTTGAACATTCGACATATATATTTTAGATGGTTTTTATAGTCCAGAATAACGTCATTTTTCCTTGATGATTCTATTCACCTTCTTCCCACTTACTGCTTTCAATTCAGAGTAATTCAGAAGTAAATATTGCTGAACAATCTGAAACAGATTTTCTTTCTCTAAATTCCACTCTCATTCTTCCATGAGTAAGCGATATGAGGGAGTACGATGATTTACTGTAACATCTGATAGTTTCTTGCATGAATTGCATGCACTGTAATTTTGAAGACTACTCATTATTGAAAATCAAAATTGAAACAAAGTGGCAGCAAATATTCTGCTTATCAAAAGATATCCTTACCTTTCTGCTATCAGAACATTTTGATGGACAACATATTCAGGCGTTGGGATATAAAAAAATTAATACTGCGATAATTTGCACACAGAAGACTTAACAAAATCGCAATTTCGCACAACTTGTAGTAACCCAAATTGAATTTTATATGGAAGAAAATACCATATTGAGTACAATTATAATTATAAAATATAACGCATACGGAAAATCAATAACTATCATTTAAAAAAACTTTATCTGAGACTTGTAGTAACATAAATTTAACTGCATTTGAAAGAATATACTGTGTTAAGTATTCAAAAGATATTTTGGTATAACTACAAATGGTGGAAATCAAAAATTTATATATTAGAATTCTCTGAAATGCACCAACCTGAATCCATAGGAAAAATGAATTACCCTGAAAAAACATGTTCCACCAATTGTACTAACTCGTATTCAATGTGATATAAAAGAATATACTGAACAAATAATATACAGTTGTCTGTAAGGTTTTCACACGGATTTTGGTATAACAACAGTTGGTGAAAATTATTATTTGTTTTGAAATGCAATCTGGATACTTCATGGTTTTCAAGAAATTGAGTCCTAGTTATGTGAGTTTTTGATTCCGTGAACTAACTTGTATTGTCTTGCAAGAAGATGAGCTTTTTCATTGTGAAATCCATTTCTTTGTTCTTTTGTGCGTGTTTCGAGTGTCGTTCGAATTTGACCTACGTTATACGAAGATTAACGAATATATATATATATCGTAACAAAGATCAGAAACTCCATATCGTTGTTCTTCAAGTTATTTGTAGAGGGGGAAATAGAGATTCTCGATGGAAAGAAAATTAAACAGTTTCGTCCTGAATATGAAGTAAATCATTTATATTCACTATCTAAGAAAGTGCGATGGGTTTTTCCTTAATCGGTTTCGGTATAATGACCAGATTTCACGTACGGTTCTGAAAAAGGTTAGAAGGCAATGAAAACATTTCACCCCTTTATTTCATTTTGCCATGAGTACCTTCTGAATTCACCTCGATTGTACTTTGTGTTGGAATAACAGCATTGCAAATTTCTCCAGATGCATCGTGTCACCTTTATGAACTCTGTGACTAATTGTTACACCACTGCTTTGATCTCCCATTCAATGTAACAATCAAAGACAACGACCACACCTAGGAAATCAAGAGACGTGAGCACAGCCAACGTCGAATCTCGAGCTGTCTGTCTTTGATTGCGAACAATGTATTACGAGACGGACAAGTTGCAAAATGATGTGGCATCTCATGGTGAATTGTACTCGGAATAAATAGTCCGGTATGCTAATATTCCTAGATTTGCATAAAATTGTTGGGAGTCTGCTGTGGTGGAATAGGTTTTCGATAAAGCGATCCACATTATAATGATATCTGTTTCGCTTCATTCGATATGTCATAATTTCTCTCACTTCCTTGAACGCAGACACCTACCCGTACAAATCTGATTACAATTACCATAATTGAAATCTTACATACTACCTACCTCTACGAGAAATGCTCGAGTTTGAGAATAATTCTTCATGAAATCCGGAACAATCGAAAAGCAGTACTTATTATGTTGTGATGTTCATGAGTCATACTTGAAAAGTTGTTGTTGTTGTTATTTCGAATAGATATATCAACCCACAGGAACATGAATTTAGAATCAGATATTAGGGCCGTGCATCATTTGAATTCAAAGTTGCATCCTGCAGTCTGAATGATATATAAATGCTGCAGATAGATTCGATAATGGAATCTGACCATACCCTTTCTTTTTTTTACCCATGTGGTTACCACGAAATGAGAAAAAACTCTGGAAAGTTAGAAATACCTACTTAGTGCTATCTTCGGCTGAATTAAAGATGCAACAACTTTTTTATGTGTAAGTTTTTTGTGAAAAAATGAATTCCAAAGAATGTTGATGCTAGATTACGTTATCAGTTTTACACATAAATCAATAAAATTTGTTTTGCCTGCCCAGGTTGATCTGTTCTTAAAATTTGTAAACTTTTAGAAACTAGGTACTGGTGATCCTTAGCAATTGTTGAGCAGTATACATAATCAGATGCTGAGTGCCACTCATTTGTTTTTTGCAATGTTAATTCACCCGTAGATAGCACTAAGAAGGTATTTCTAACTTGTAAGAGTTTGTTTTCATTTCGTGGTAACCACATGGGTAAAAAAAAGAAAGAGAATGGTCAGATTCTATTTTTTACGAGCTTTTCAATGAGCCCATACACGACATAGGTTTGCATTCGGAAAAAAAAAGTTGGGGGGTTGCAGCTGAAGGGTTGAAAAAAAATATCTCATTTTATTGTCAAAAAATTCCTCATCGATTTTTCCCTAAGTACTGGTTAAACAGATATTGATTTTATTCCGAACTCTTGCGCACCCCTGTATATGATCCCTTAGGTTGTCGTGAAGTTTCGCAGACAAATTGGTTGAATGCAAGATCTGACGGAATCCTCCTTATCATAATCAGCGTATCCAATGCTTTTTTGTAGTTGAGAATTCCGAACTATGAGATCTACCTGCAGTGGTATATTCTGTATTTTCCCAAAACATAGCATTTCTCTGGTTATTCTATCATTCGACAAATTTGATGCTAGTAATACATTATTAGTTACTTTTGAATCAATCCTGAATACTATAAGATATAATTAACCTTGAAAATGAAGACCAACCAAATAAATTTTTGACGTTGAACAACCTTCATGGAGTATTATGTTATGATTACCTTTCCAATGTTTTATTTCACGGTTCAAGTGAAACGGTGATTGTCATAGTTATCATTTCAAAATATATCCAAGGAGTATTTCGAATCCATGACAAAAATTTAATGAACGAACATTTGTTGAAATGGGCAAATTCTATAAGCATATAACCTTGTATCATCACTCTGACAGAAAGCGTGATTCGGCATAAACAGTGAGGACGTGGAACGTTTCTCCTCTCAACTTTTGATCGGCACGGGATATCAAGTGTGAGAGGCCTTATTTTCGGAAACTCTCGATAAAAACAATACTTGTGTTACAGCATTCATTGTTGAGAGGGCACCTTTTTCAAATTCCAATTATTCGCGTGATATCTTTTTTAGTAGAAAGTTTGATTTTCTATCCGACACTCGTTCTAATGAATGAGGTTTCAAAATTTATCATTTTTCTTAACTCAACTACTTTTTCTTTCCTGCAAGTGAAATACATTCAATCAGACAGTGGGATATCCTAGGAATTATAAATGTTTTCACTTGTTCCGTAGTTTTATGGGTTTGTAACCTACCACAATCTGTAAAAATAAGAATTGATATTGGAATCTAGCGTAGAAGGGCAGATTGTCAATCTTCCCCAAAAATTTGCTGTGTCTATTGAAAAACAGTTCTTTTTGGATAGAACAAGTCCAATTAGTCAGCAACCTATATATGTATTAATATATATATATATATATATATATATTGATAAATGTCAAACACTACTTGATGATAAGAAATATTACACTGAAATAAAATCTGATCCAACTTGCACACTACAACAGAAAGCAAACAAATGGGTTTCTAATTTAAAAAATTCTGAGAATATCGATATTCCTACAGCTAAATCATTTACGATTTACAATTCCGTAGCACCCCGTTTCTATTCACTTCCCAAAATTCACAAACCGAATTTAGCAATGAGACCAATAGTAGCATCTATTGATGCCCCTAACAGTAGATTGGCAAGTTTTTTAACCAATATACTTACACAGGCTTATGAAACTGATAATAATCCCTATTTCATCAGAGACTCTTTTTCATTCAGTGAATTCATTAATGAATATCAACTACCATTTAATTATGTCATCATCAGCTTAGATGTGGTTTCCTTATTCACAAATTTACCTCTCGCAACTGTTAAAAATTGTATCGAAAAAAAGTGGGTATTTGTAAAAAACTTTTGTAATTTAGACAAATCAACTTTTTTCAAATTATTAGATTTCATTTTTGATTCTACTTATTTCGTTTTCGAAAACAAATTTTATAAACAAATATTTGGCACACCTATGGGTTCAAAAATATCTCCGATTTTAGCCGACTATGCTTTAGACGATCTTCTTGATAACTGCTTACCTTTACTTCCTTTCAATGTTCCTTTTGTGAAAAGATATGTGGATGATTTGATTCTTTCAGTACCTTCCGATAGAATAAACGATGTTTTGAGTTTGTTCAATTCTCATGATGACAATATTCAATTCACTGTCGAAGAAGAAGTAGACAATTGTATACCATGCTTAGATATGAAACTGATTAGAACTGAGGAAAACAAAATAATCACCAGATGGTATCGAAAACCGATATGTAGTAATCGTTTTCTTAATTTTCATTCATATCATCCCTATAAAATGAAAATAAATATGGTCACTTCACTCAAAAGTAGAGTCGTTAAATTAAGTCATCCCAGCATACGTCAAAATTGTTTGATAGAATTACGTGATATTCTACTAGAAAATTCGTATCCCAAATATCTCATTAATAATTTACTATTTTCCAATGATAATCAATCACGTCTCACGAACATAATTCCTAACCCGTCACAAACCACCATATTCAGATCTCTACCATTCATTCATGAACTCACTCCAAAATTAATCAATGTTCTGAAGAACGAAAACATTAAAATCACGAAAAAATTCATAAGTACTATTTCTATCTTACATTCCAAAGTTAAATCTTCAATTTAAAAAAAACAGAAATCTAATATTGTTTATAAAATTCCCTGTCTAGATTGTAATCAGACGTATATTGGTCAAACAACTAGAAATCTCAATAGTCGCATAATTTCACACAAAAGCGACTGTAGAAGGAACATTAATTCGTGTGCCTTATCGGAACATGTGAATCGTAATGATCATCGAATGGATTATGAGAATACTGAAATTTTGGACACAGAGAAGAATCTTTCGAAAAGAATATTTCTAGAAATGGTTCATATTCATAAAGAACGACATTCTATGAATAAACGAACCGACTTGAACAACCTCAGTCAGATATATACTTATTTATTACTTTTCAACAAAAAAACTATAACACCCGTTAACCAAAATTTTCCGCCTTGATTGAGTAAACTTGTCATTGTCATTGTCATTTCATTTCATTCATGTATTTTCTGTTTGTTCTGATCCAGTTTCATTTTAATCTCACGTAAGTAAGTACTCCATTTATACAATAACTTATATATATTGTAATCAACCATTTTATAGTTGTCCCGAAGAAGGTAATATACATTACCGAAAGCTCGACGTATAACAAAGAGTTTTCTTTGTAAATTGAGCCCCTTTTTTGACTGCAACCTCACTACAGCAAGACCTATACTCGAACCAGTCACGAAATCGTTATTCTATGTATATATATATATATATATATATATATATATATATATATATATATATATATATATATAATTGGTTCTTTTTGGATAGAACAAGTCCAATTAGTCAGCAACTTATATATATATATATATATATAAGTCCACGGAATACTATAAATAACATGAGATTTTTCTTTGGAACTGAGAGGAGTTTTAATTTTTGAATAGAGTGAAGAAATTGTTTTTTGGCATTTTGTAGAAATTTTGATATTTCTGATATCTCGAAAAATATTCGTTAGTTTGGGTGTTAAATTGGGAATATATTGTATGGAATAGTAATGTGAGGATTCAATATGATTATTCGGTAAGGACAAGTTGTTAAATGGGGAAATGAATGAAAACCAACCTCATTTTAGCACTAAAAGAAAGAGTAACAAAATTATCCCATCCTGACTTTGTGTTAAATGATCTAAAATACCTTAAAGATATTCTACAGGAAAACTCATATCCACCAAAACTTTTGAATAAATTTTTATTCAATATACCACTACGTGACTATAATTCAAGACAGCATCCAAATTCAAATAATTCCATCTCATCCGATATCATCATTTCCCCATTTAACAACTTGTCCTTACCGAATAATCATATTGAATCCTCACATTACTATTCCATACAATATATTCCCAATTTAACACCCAAACTAACGAATATTTTTCGAGATATCAGAAATATCAAAATTTCTACAAAATGCCAAAAAAAAATTTCTTCACTCTATTCAAAAATTAAAACTCCTCTCAGTTCCAAAGAAAAATCTCATGTTATTTATAGTATTCCGTGCACTTCTTGCAATTCAGTTTATATAGGCGAAACATCTCGAAACCTTTCTGGAAGAATCACTTCACATAAAAGTGACTGCAGGCTAAACAAATCTTCTTGTGGACTAGCAGACCATGTTATTTCGCAAGATCACATAATGGATTATGAAAATACAAAAATTTTAACTGTTGAACAAAACAAAATTAAGAGATTATTTCTCGAAATGGTACATATAAGTAAATGTCCGAACAACTTGAATAAAAAATCAGAGATTCAAAATTTAAGCAAAATTTACAATTACATTTTGACTTTTGATCAATGATTTGTGTTTTGAAGACCTAATTCAGTCGATATTCTTTACAACTCAACTGTACTTTACACACTGTACATGTCCGATTATTCATTTTATATCTTTAACAAGTAGTCTGACAAATGTCAAAATTTTACTGACAATTTTACAACTTTTTACAATGTTCTTATGTATTATTTTACTTTGCCAGTTTATTTTATAATCTTACTCTGGTGAGTTCCACTACCATATTATATTGTATCACTTTTAAACCCATTTACTTTGTAGATATTTTCGAGAAAGGAAATAAATTTTCCGAAAGCTCGAATAATCAGAAAATAGTTTTCATTTACTGAAGCCCTCCAATTATTGACTACAACACCCAAATATAAAAGATACCTTTATATATATATATATATATATATATATATATATATATATATATATATACAGATCTTGGTATAGTGACGTCTGCAGTTCTAGAAATATTCTTTTCGAAAGATTCTTCTCTGTGTCTAAGATTTAAGTATTCTCATAATCCATTTGATGATCATTACCATTCACATGTTCCGATAAGGCACACGAATTGATGTTTCTTCTACAATTGCTTCTGTGTGAAATTATGCGACTACTAAGATTCCTAGCTGTTTGACCAGACAATATTAGATTTCCGTTTTTCAAAATTGAAGATTTAACTTTAGAATGTAAGACAGAAATGATATTTATGAATTTCTTCGTGATTTTAATGTTTTCATTTTTCAGAACATTCATTAATTTAGGAGTGAGTTCATGAATGAATGGTAAAGATCTGAATATGGTGGTATGTGACGGGTTAGGAATTATGTTCGTGATACGTTATTGATTATCGTTGGAAAATAGTAAATTATTAATGAGATATTTGGGATAAGAATTTTCTAGCAAAATATTACGTAATTCTTTTGAACAATTTTGGCGTATGCTGGGATGACTTAATTTAACGGCTCTACTTTTAAGCGAAGTGACCATATTTATTTTCATTTTATAGGGATGATATGAATAAAAATAAGAAAACGATTACTACATATCGGTTTTCTATACCATCTGGTGATTATTTTGTTTTCTTCAGTTCTAATCAGTTTCATATCTAAGCATGGTATACATAATTGTCTACTTCTTCTTCGACAGTGAATTGAAGATTGACATCATGAGAATTGAACAAACTCAAAACATCGTTTATTCTATCGGATCTGAAATAATCAAATCATCCCACATATCTTTTCACAAAAGGAAAATTGAAAGGAAGTAAAGGTAAGCAGTTATCAAGAAGCTCGTCCAAAGCATAGTCAGCTAAAATCGAGGATATTTTTGAACCCATTGGTGTGCCAAATATTGACTGCAACCTCACTCTATCAAGACCTATACTCGAACCAGTCACGAAATCATTATTCATATATATATATGAAAATACTTATAATAATAAAAATAATTATTCGATAAGCAAAATTTGAGTTATACGAGAAGTTGCTGACTGATTGGACTGTTCTATCCAGAAAAACTGTTTTTCAATAGACGCAGCAACTTCTCGGGGTAGATAGATAATCTGCCGTTCTACACTTGTATAGATTCCAATATCAATTTTTTTTTTCAGATTGTGATAGGTTACAAACCCAGAAAACCACGGAACAAATATTGATCCACCACAAAATGATGACGTGCAAACAGTGAATGTTTTCACGTTTCTATCGCTTTGCAGCCCCCAATGTTTTGTTTTGTCTTGCGACTGTTTCGTATAAAGATAATTTGTATTTTTTAATGTTTCATGCCTTCAAATTTCAATATCTTGGTCATACAAATTCATATTTCAACCGAATGGCTTCGTATTATTTTAATGTTATTATACAATTGATTTAGTGTTGACAATATTTTGTGATTGTTTCAATACCTACGTATTTTTGCACGTACAAGCAGTATGTGTTGTTTCTGTAGTTTTTCCTATTGGTTATTTACGACATGTGATGAAAACTTTTTTACATGTTTCCATATTTTGTGTAAATTAACGATAATGAACTAACTTCAACAACGTCCCCTCGGGAAGGGGTGGTCACATAAATATTGGTCCCTGCTGGAAGAAATTGAAATGATGTCTTTGGCATTGATATTTCATCTGAATTTGTTGAAAGGGGAAATAATTCATACATATACATATCATCCAAGTCCAATCATCGTGGCAAAATCGGTAAAGTTATGTTATATTATTCATCTTCATTGCAAATCTAACACAAATTTGAGGGCTTTCCAAAATGAAAATGATCCCAATCGTGGTTGTGAACAACTCACCATCAGCTATTCCTGAGTTAGTTCCAAATATTTGCCTCCAAGTGAATGATTTCGTATAACCACACAATTCCGTCATCAAACCATGATAAATGTTTGGAGTTCAGAGATATAATAGGAGCAGGAGCAATATATGCACTACTCTGCCCACATCTGCATACCTCTCAAACGTTCATTCATAAATTTAACCTGAGATTAAAATAATCATGATGACTTTCTCTGAACTCAACAGTCGCAAAACACGAGCTCGAAGCATAGCTCATCTTAAATTTCATAATAATTGTGGAATATCATAACAATTCCATTTGTCTCAAATTACCCTAGATCTACCTACTGATAAAGTGGACCTCCTACAGCAGCAATAAAAATTATGCACGAGTCCTTAATAATATGGAATCTGTGCAGAGGCGGACTTTGACTGGAAAATCAGTATGAACTAGTTTTTATTCATGGGATTACCTATTGCTACTGCCAAACTATGAATCAAGATGCATTGAAGCGGAAAATATTTGCGATGAGGAAACGGTTCAACGGATTTGACAATGAGATCCTTCAAATCAGCGTTCGATGCATAGAGAATTAGTTTGATGGATCTAAGAGCATTCGATGGTATCAGAAACCGAACAAACATGTCAGTTGATAGCAGTGAGATCTGGCAGCTTTACTTATATCGAAATGATGAGAGGGAAATTTACGAAATAATCGAATGAGAATTTACAGAGAAGAGAATTCCAACTTCACAGAGATACTCTTACGTTTCAATCACAGATATCCTTCAAAATGTCACACCAACAATTAATTTTTGACCAATATTACCATGGCAATTCAGGTTTATTAGCGGAATTTTTCGCATGGGTAATCTACAGCGAATAGCGAATTATAGTGGGAATTTGTTGATAGAAGCAGAGAATATTTTGTTTGATACAACATGTCACTTACACACTTTTTTACTTCACTTCTTTATTTACAAGACACGGACACTTCACTATTACTATCATCATTTTCAAAAAAAGATATATATTCTTCACTGCTCAGAGAAAGAAAAAAGAAATCAGTTCCTCAAGAAAAAATCCTTCGAAACACGAGTACTCAAATGGATCATTTCAAAGATAATCTTTCTTATGATTATAATGGTCCTTGAACGCTCATCAGATGTGGTGCTGAGCACCAGGACACACCCGGAAGACTGTTCTTGATATGAATATAGTGTCCAGAGTCTTTTGTATATGGAAATTCATCTCACAAAGATTCTCATCGACTAAACATTGAATCAACTCCTTCGGAAAAATTATTGAGTGTAACTGGTTTCTATGTCTTTCGATTTGTTGTTTGGAAGTATGAAAGCAATTGTTCATTGAAATTCTACTGAATAAAATTCCTGGTAACAAAATGTTGTGAAGAGACTTTAACACTTCACTACCGCCCAGAATCACGGAAGATCTGCTAAACCACAACCATGAGGTTGTAACGGTTTTGGTGGGTCTTCTAACGGGGCATAGACGGCTTAGGAAACACATGAGCAACATTGATCTGACAGAAGAAATTCGATGCAGGTTCTGCCAAGAACAGGAAGAAACCGCACTGCATGTGCTCTGGGAATGAGAAGTGATAGCAAGGCTGAGACAAGCAGAGACTGCTAGCTATATGAAGGGGTCATTGTCAAGGCTATAAAGTCTCATCAAAGAGGTCAAGTTAGACATTCTGAGGAAAGAACAGTTGCTTTTACTGTGGATCTGATGGAGTAACAACTATTTCTGCTAGGATCGCCAATCCTAGTTTCTACTGAGTAGTGACTCCGTAATGTTTCTGTCACTAGGCTGGTGTGATAGGAAAATTGGATTCGAACTGTTGGATACTGTAACATCCCAAAGCAAGCAGATATAGGGCGGAACCAGTCCAATCTCACGACAAGCAGACCATCGGTGAATCACAGCTATGCTGATTGACAGCTAGTCTGATAACTGGAGTGGTATGTTGATAACGCTCATTGTTATACTCATGATGTTATTGGCGTATTACCTCTGTTCAAAGTTTAGTGAATGTTATTGGAAAAATACTAGTAATCTTCATCCTCATATTTGAATATTGAGTTTAGTAGAGATGAGGTAGATGTTCTGGATTCTTCATAGGTGAATCAATCTATTTGGTTTGTAGAATCTTATGTACACTGGAACTTGATCAGTTCGGTTGAACTTCGACTGAAGTTTCCTTCATACTGAAAGCACTATTCGTATACATTATATTGGATAGAAACAAATTGGCTGGTGAAATCCATCATCTCCGGGAAACTTTGCAGACTTAATCATTCCCATTGGGAAGTTTAAAGCATAACTCATCTGAATGCCTTTTTTATACAGGATTACCATATGAAAGGATGGTTGTGGTTTATAATTTTGTAGAGCCTTATATAACATATCCTAAATCTGTTCTTTCAAAATAATTATTTATTAAAGTACATACTCAGTATTTTTTTCACAAGCTTCATTCCAATCCTTGTAATCCATTTAGATATAAACATATTGTATGAATCCAAACTTTCATAGTCTTGAAGTCTTCTGTGCATGCACTCTCATATACAAAATAGTTTATAATGTCGTACAACATGTCACTTTTGGAAAGTATTTCACAGCATTACTACAATCCCCAAATTTCAATAGATAAGGATCACATCCCTTACTTTCCTTCAGTTTTTCTAAATATCTCTCCTGGATATCCATAGACAAGGTGTTGAAATAATCACTTTTATCAGCCATTTCACATACAATTTCCTTGCAAGCAGCAAGAATAATGAATATAGATTGCAAAATTTATGCATTTATATATGTCAGGTACACTAAGGGTATACCCAAAATTAAGGGTAAACCCGTAATTTCTTCATAATAGACCTTTCCAGAATAAGTAGGACAGAGATGGAAAATGTGAACTGAGTTAGTCTGAGAGAGAAACAGGTATATTTCATGCGTCACTTGTGGGCAGCTTTAAAAGATGCGCAAACGTGAGTGCGAGAGAGAAAGGGAAATAGAGAGCACACCAGAAGTATTTTGGAAACAACATAAGCTAAGTTCGTTTATTAAGCTCTGAGCGCTCATTTTGCTCGAAGCCGTTCGTTTATTACAAATCGAGCTCTCCGAGCTTGTACATTTGTGTCCATTTATTCACTGAGCGAGCAAATCGAGCAAGCTCTCTCAGCTCGACTGAGCTCAATCTACTCAAAATCGTTCGTTTATCCCAAATCGAGGATAACGAGCGCGCAGAGCGATAACTTTGGTGTCCTTTTATTCACAGAGTGTGCATATTGAGCAGCTCATTTAGCTCGGAGCTTCGTTAAAGAGAAAATCGAGCGAGAAGATGTGACGTATGATGAAGAATAAATTTGACATTGAACATTGAAGTGAGGTTATTTATTATCGTATGGAAAAAAAATTTTTTTTCAAAATTACTGCATATATTTTCCACACGTGATAGTCATACTGACGAACTATACCTGTTTAGTAGAGGATTTTGAAAACGAACCTCTCGAAGTACCTACCTACCAAGCCTCTATTTTAGCTAGTTTCAAAAACATTCTTGAAGTTTTGAAGAATTCATTGGTTGAACAATATAGACCTAGGTTTATTGTTAA
Source organism: Zygogramma bicolorata (assembly GCA_032362365.1). NCBI lineage: Eukaryota > Metazoa > Arthropoda > Insecta > Coleoptera > Chrysomelidae > Zygogramma > Zygogramma bicolorata. The sequence goes on from JAVJAQ010002743.1 coordinate 16,398, forward strand.
ACACTGAGGTATCATAACAATCACAATCATCTAAGAACTGAAAGAAACCTAACTAGATGGAGGCTTCAAGATCATAATAACGGCTCACCTTGTTCCAGGAACCATGAACTAGGTATAAGATGGAAGTTCAGACCTCAAGAGTGTTAGCTGTGTATTGATGTAAATGTCCTGGAAACAGGCAATCTCTATAATGATTATTCGATTCTCGAAGTTCACCTCGAAAGAAATTGTTGAAAATATCAGTATGGCTATTAATCCTCATGTTGCAGAATGAGAAATGTGATCTACCAAAATATCAATTTTTCCATTAATTATCTTATCAGATATCCTCAGTTACCTGTAATCACACAAGAGTTGTTCAAGTTTTGAAAGCTCACAATCAAAACAGAGAAGCAAAAGATATTCTAAGCGAACTCTTTCACCCTCACCTTAGCGAACTATTCGAAAGATGCACCACCGTTCCGGACCTGAACGTCTTCTAATGGTTAATTTAAAATAATAACATCGGGAACATGTATTATTTGCTTTTATGTTCATGTAACGTGGTTCGGGCTAAAAACGTGCATGTCGTGATTTGGACGCGCGCCGTGTCTGTCGGTAGGGCCGTGCTCGCTATTCAGGTGCCCTAAATGGCAACGTTCCAACACGCAGTGCCGTAGGGGGATGGGGGCGTCGCCATTGACCGAAGCTAATAGAATAATACATTCATGATTTTTGTTTTGTCATAAATTTATCATTTATCATGACGTAAAAAATTAAAATAGCCTTGAAATTATTCAAACTTTTTTCAAAGAGAAATTGAAAACATTGAATGAATTCAAACACGACCACTGGCGTGCGCATTAGATGATGTCAAGAGAAGTTTTCCATGTTTTTTCACGTTCCAGTTTCAATTGCTATGTAGATTATGGAAGAGTCTCAAGTATTGGATGGTATTGGTGAGCAGAAACACCAATACCATCAACCACCACCAATGTTTTTTCGTATTTGAAGCTATGAGAGAGTACAAATACAATGCTGTAAGATAATAGGAAGGGACAGTGCATCTTCAATCGTGTTTATTTCGTTATTTTAAAGTGTTCTAACGTAAATTTGCTATATCTATAGACAGCTCAGTATGAATTAGTCAGAAGTGGATACTGCATTAGCTATTCAGTAGTGGAAAATTTGGTTCAACACCAACCCAATCTAGTTGACAAACATCGGAATATGGATTCATAATATACGTCTCTGCTCTAAGCATTCATGAATTGCAATCTATATTATGTGAATGTGAACAATGTGAATGTTCGCCAAGCAGCTTTCACTCGTCTGATCTCTGCGTACGTGATATCTTGATTCGATGCAAAATATGCTGTTATCATAAATTCATCTATTTTTGGTGAATTGTCTGATTCTTCTTTCAGTCATCGTTCTGAATTCACTACAAATCTAAATTCACTAAAAGTCGCCACAGTAATACAGGTTTGAAAGATTTTACCACTAACACAGTATGTATATCGATGCCAATAAATCCACTGTTGTGTCGTTTTTTCGACCAATAGTTTCGTTAATTTGATATATAATTCATTGATGATTTCGTAAGTTTGAATTTCCCTTCCTAATTATTTCAGTTTGATATGATATTTTATGGGTTCGAATGATAAATGAATGAGAAAAATACTTTTTAATCATAATATGACAGTAATGGAGATTTTTCAATAAAATATTTGGGACATTCAAATTTCATACTTCCCTATAACCATGTTGTGTGTGTAATGGATAAATCTGATTCAATTGTACCGACACAGAAGGTATTTTATTCAGTTATTCCAAAAACTCCATTGAGAAAATGGCTGACGTCAAGTTTTGATCATTTATTCTGTCTTCCGAATGATGAATCTCAGAAAATGCGGCTTTCAAATTCAATTTTATGTGTACTCACTTTGTGCTCCAATATACTCTTGGCCACAAGTAGACCCTGTTACAACCTCGTGAAACAGTACGCCAATGAATGAAAGATTCCATTGACCAAATTGAATACTTTGGCATACATACCCATCAACTTTTTGAAGTTGTCTCAGATTTTTGAACATCAACTTGTCGTTACTTGATGGGTACAGAACTGAAGCAGTAATAAATTCAAAAAATTTGACCGTGTCTAGGCATTATGGAAAGAAAATAGATGGAGAAGATGGAAGAGATGTAGATGTTTATAGTTATTCCGTATGATTCTCATGAGGAGACTCGAAAAAGTAAACATGAGCGTTGCTTATATGTATGTTCCAATAAATTACTAGGCTATCCAAAAAATAAATTATGAAAATCGGGTATGTACGTAATCAGGTGTGAAGATTGCCACAGAAAATACATTGGCCAAACAACACGAGTTACTGAAACCCGCCCCAGAGAATTAGTGGAAGCAATCTGAGATTGATCAAAGAAATACATGATAGAAGGCTTCTAGATGTATTCGATGGTCAAGAAATAGTAACATGTATTTATAAGTAATATGCTATCCTGTCTAATATTGAGAAATTCCCCTCCGTTTCTTTCATCCCAAATGAAACCCTGAGTTACTGAATACATTACATAGAAGTTATGGCAAGTCATAGTTACTAAAATCGTACAAGATTATTTTCAACAAGTAAAACTAAGCAATTTTACAATGGTTAAGATAAAAGTAGGCTTAACACCTAAAACTATAATTATATGACAAAATGGTTAAGGCTTTCGCGGCCGAGGTTATTAGTATAACTACTTCTCTTCGGGTTTGAAGGCCGTCGTTTTTTGGAATTTCGCGAGTGGCAAGCTTCTCCAGAGGCTTATTCATCCTGAAGAAGCTGGCCACTCGCGCTAGCGAAACGTCAGGAAGAAATTCCAAAAAACGACTTCCTTCAAGCCCGAAGAGAAGTAGTTATAATTATATGATTGAAATGATTAAAACGTTAAAAGACAACACTTGAATAATAAAAAAAAACGAGCTTTATTATAGTGACTCAGACGAATAAAGTTCCAGCGATGTCAGTAAACTCCTCTGTAGAGTAAAAACTATGTTGAAGTAGAAATCTTTTGATAGATGATTTGAAATTCATATAGTTCAATGATTCAATAGATGAATGAAGACAATTATACAGGTTCAAATTCAGAGGATTCTTCTGACAGACTGTTAACCTGTTTTTTGAGGGGTACAGCGAATTGGCTAATATTGTGGAGTAATTATGATTATCTGAATGTCTCAGAAACTCATTATTATTTTTGTGTGTCTCTAATAACACAATAAGAATATATAATATTCTCAGTAGGAGTCGTATCAGAATAATGAAATCATCTCAAAAGTTGGAATGGATGAAAGACAAAATTCTTAAGATTCACGGATTGTTAGCATCTTCTGAATATATGATGGAACAAATAACGGACTTTCCTGAGCCCCTACCATCTCCACCTACCCGTAACTAATTGACAAAGTGAGAGAAGATAAGTGTTGGTTTGAAGCCTACCAGATAGTATGTGACCAATCAAATGATCACAATCAGTACGTACATAATTTGCAATCTTTCAACCATGGAATCAACTGATTGAGCTTGGAGAAAAGTATCTGAAATGGCTCGCTATTTTTTCTGTAATTATTTCGGATCGTGATGTTTCTTAGTTTTAGAAGATCACACTAGGTGTAGAACACAGTTGAACCAAAGTTGAAGTTATGGTCTCTCTACTGGATAACCCACAACATATAATCGAAGTGAAAACTCGCTTAGTATCACTACTTCGTTACCGGTTTGGAGGCCGACGTTTTTTTAATTTCTTCCTGACATTTCGCTGGCGCAAGTGGCTAGCTTCTTCAAAGTCTCATACACACAGTTTTGCTACTTTTCTGGGCACAGAACGGTCCCACGTCAAATATTTTATCCTTCATATATATCAAAGAACCAATATTTATGACCAGTTGTTCCTTGATGTATGAATTATATGAGTCGAAGAATGTTAAGTGATTACTAAAACCCCTATCATCTGAATGCATTGATATTGTTTATATTTTTTCAATCATTTGTCTATATTTTGTTTATTAGACTTTTCACTGTTGATGTATCCCTGGTGATCGACCTGTCAACACACACACACAGACTCGTGTGTCCCTTTCCGGGTAACTTATCCGAGATGCGATGCAAATTTAAGTTCTACTATCTTCAGTAAGATCATATCTGACTCATTAACATAAATATATCGTGTAAACATTATTGCTACGGTTATAATGCAACAAAGAACTAATTGCAACATAACTTCGTATGAATTGCATATTCTATTGTATTCGATTTCGTGAACAGTAAGTGAATTGTAATTGCGTGACATTCAGAAATATAGCAATATCGAATGTATCGAGTTTTTGTATCTAACAAAAAATGACAAAGAACCCGATCTGAGCGAATATCGTGAAACATTGTATATCTTGAATCAGTAGTTCTCTTTACATTGTTGTGATGTACAAGGGCATTACTGTTTTGTTCCCATTATGAGGAAATAGAGTGAAAAAATTAATTGAAATTGGCGTTTTTTCATTTGTAATTATAATCCATTCTAGTCGGATGAGGAATTGCTTAAATTTGAAACTGTTTCGAAATCTAGTTTCTAATATACGCTCACTCGGTATGACCGAAGCCAAAAACAAATATTTTTGAAACATTCCGAATGAAATGAAAATCCTCCATAACATGTGAAATAGAGATGTCTATTGGATGTAGTCGAGTTCCGATGGTTATCTGGGTTATGGTCTCGATGGGTGACTGGTTTTACGAGGACAGTCTTTCAGTCCTTATCCTCATCTATGCTAGGAATCACCTGTTGAAAAGTACGACCACGTAAATCACTACCCCGCCCTACTTTCGATATTCTGGGGGTTGTTGTTCGTAGGGGGTCGTATTGTAAGAGAACAATAACCCATCATCATGTGAATAATCGGATATAATAGTATAATTCAGACAAATTCCTGAAAATCAGTTTCTTGAAAAGTTTAAATGTTTAGAGTTGGTATTATTTGCCAATGACGGCATATCTATAATTCGTAAAGTTTTTTCGATACTTTGTGATATTTGCTTTTCTCTTCAACTCCCAAAGTTCCTCATCTCAGAAGCTTTGCTCGGCACTCCACTATGTTTTCAGCCAAACAGTAGACAGTAATGATGAAGAAGAAATATTACAAATTAGATATGAATATTCCATATTCACAAAGACAATTTTTGGTGACATTTTGCGAGTGGTATCAGTTCGGACTTTCATTGTCCATTTAATTCTTACTGCTGCAAAAAATTAATGAATCGAAAAGATCTGAACTCAAACAATAAATTACGATTACAATGTCAGTCAAAGAGGTTTCAATATAGTTAATTATATACAATGGCAATGAACATCAGAACCAATACCAATACGTTCAAACAAAAGTTGAGTTTTTTTCCTAGATATCCATTGTATAGCCTATGGGCGTCCATTTTGACGTCCAATGGATATCCATTCAACATGTCCAATGGAAGTTGAGAAACGTCCAAATGGCTTTTCCATAGTATTTTCTGAAATTTTATCAGGTAACCCTAGAAATATATAACAATGCCTTTTATATCAGCTGCATCCTGAAAAACTATCAGCAAAAAATAAAACATCCCTAGTTGAAATCAATTAATGCAATTTTTAACATCGAACATATGAATGAAATCAATTTTAGAGGCATTCAGACAATTAAGAATTCAAAAACAATCGACATAGTCGATGGGCATACTTGAAGACTGGCGTTAAATCAAATCATCTTTCGAACAATTCGTTCAAGCCGTTTCACAGTAGGTTTTGGCTGGCACCTGTCAAAAAACAACTAATCCCCTGGCTAATACCACGAAAGGCATTGAATTATACTCGACCGGTGCCAGTGCAGGTTTCTTCACAGAAGAAAATCCTGCATTTGCTCCTGGCGATACAAATGAGGGAATTGATTTTCAATTATACGGACGGACAGACTTGGAGACCATTTTCGGGCTATTTGGCCACTCGTCAGTACAAGGTAGTGCCATCATCAACATAAATTCGATGACTTCCCATAATCAGAAATCAAAAACCTTCATAGTATCAAGCCTCGACCAAAGCTGATGCAAACAACACGTAGTCATTGCGCCATCTACCCACGGACGAGGTATTCCAAAAACAAACCGAATTCGCTCATTCCTCCTGCGAGGAAAATGTAAAAACATTCGATACAGTCGATGGGATCTGGAAGCCCTTGGTTCTCACCGAGTGACATCTAAAATGGTATCTACCTGCCAGAAACGACTCTCCTCAACAACTTTCTCTGGTCTGGATTCTGGTCAAGACCGCCTGGAAGGCAACGAAGTGGGGAATTTCCCTGCAAGGGAGGGGGCTGCAAATGATTTCATCGGACCAGAACCCGTTATTGGCATTTTACCATGTGACGTCAAACAAATACTGACATCCTGGCATTTATGGATCATTCTATGTATGACATCAAGCATTTGTTGAAGTGAAGCAGGAATAATCAGAATCATCATATGATCAGACTTGGACTGTCGAAAATCTGGCATGCCGTCTCTGTTCGGAACACGATTATATAGCAGAGCATATACTCTGAGCCTGCTTCGCTGCAAATCGAATGACCTTTTCGATGTTTGGCAGAGTTTCATTCCTGCCCTTGGACCTGAAAGATCATTCATTCATTTGGTGAAGTATGAATCTAATGTGGGCCACAATAAACCTTACAGGATTACAGTAGAGGAGTCGTGCAGGCCCACTTTCGCCGAACCTAACCTTACCTAAGACTGCACATAAAAATCAACATTCCAGTAAAAATCCCATAGAGAAGCAGAAACCATGGAATGACACTTATTTTGTTCCAGTCTCCCCTATCTTTTCGTTGACTTCATACTATTAACGAATAATCCTCACTGGGCATTCTTTACCTAATAAAAACATCACGCAACAGTTACGAAACGTCTGATATCTTTTTAATCTGATACTTCCATCATGAACCCCATTAATTGGGTCAAAGCTATTGAAGTTGTTAGCGTGATTTCTGTGATCACGCGCCAAAATCATAATACGATAAACTACAAATTCCATAATGCCGATGATAATTGCGACATTTAACATAGTGAAATATCTGCATCCTCAGGGTTTGAACTTCTTATGGGCGTAACAAGAGAATATTGTTTTCAATGAAATAACCTCAGTGTATTTTCTTGACAATGAAATGTAACACGAATACATTCGGTTTGAGATAGCACAAGACTATGAGGCCTATGCAAGGAAATAACTAAATTACCTTGTATATTCTGAATGGTAGTATATTCCGACTGCTGCTGATAAATGAAAATTATTTGAGAATTTTTCTTTTGGGCTTGGTGAGACGCCTGAATTGGCAATTAATATATATTACAACAATAAAGTTGATATCCTGTCAATGATACTCTGCCACTGGGACACAGGATCCTAACCAACAAATGATACACGAGTTGAAAAACAATGTGAATGAAAATACAAAATTGAAAATGTAATCGAATGTAAAATATACAAAGACAACTGAATAGATGATGAGTCAAGGAAGCTCGGAGAAGATGGCACTAGATGTGTGGTAGGTCATATGAGCCGTCATTTTGTTTAATTTTGTTGATTTGATACGGAAGTGATCAACTTAAATGTTAAATGTAACCAGATATCATGCACAGTTTGCTCGTGGTACAGAAATGTTAGAACTCACAGAGTTCTGTGTAAATATAGATAGATAGATAGATAGATAGATAGATATATTTATTGTATTCAAGAATTATAATTCTTATTACAAGGGTTGAGTTGGAGCACAGTTTCAAGCTTAGAAATATAGTCTATAAATTTCGAGTATTCATTGATTGGGAGACAAAACAACAATACAAAAGGAAAAAAAAATATATATATAATGCTGAGACATCAGTTTGAACCCTAGTATTACAGTTTATGCAATCAAAAAGTAAAACAGAACAGAACACAAAATAACTGCATTTCCGTTACGGCAGAATCATTCATTGATTATAAATGAGCGAAGCTTGAGCATATGCATCACCGAGTGAACGAAAAGCTTGAGGGAAGTTAAAGTTCCATAGTTGAGCAGATGCACAAGACCATCCAAATTGTCTATTGCAGTTGTGTTGTTAGGTACACGTAAGCCTTGGTATAAGGGACATTCGAATAAAAAGTGTTCTAGAGATTCATTTTTCTGCAAATTACATATTGTGCAAAGCTCTTCTGTATTAATGGAATAAATTGATCCGTTGAATGTTATTCTGATAAATTTCTTACTGCATGTTCTAACTTGTGCTATGATCCTTGTTATGTATATAGGGACTAAGGCGGCTAAATAACATTGTCTGTTAGCATTTAAGGAGAGACTTTGAAAAATGCATGGGTAGGTTGATACAGCCAATTTCTCGAAATCATCTTTCAATAACTTGTTTCTGAAAGCAGCTAATATAGAAGTGGTCAGCTGTTTCAAGTTGGTAGACAAAAAGGTCGTCCATTCAACTTCCTGTTCAGATGTTATAAAATATTGTTTCACTTGGAGCAACCAGTTATATTTTGGGTCAGTACTGTCTAATTTAATAAGTCGCTGGAAGCAAATTTTTGGAAGCCGAGAGTTGTCCATAGTTTTCAAATGATTTATCCAAGAAATAGCTGCTTTCATGATGACATAACTGAGCTTGACGGTGGACACCTCAAGGCGCACCATATGGTCTGGGGTGTTTTTCGCCAAACACAATAATCTCTTGAAGAATCCTACCTGAACCCGCCCAATCATATCCTCGTAGCGAATCCCCCAGAGACCGATTCCGTATGACAGGGATGATAAAATTATTGAGTCATATAATTTGATTCGTGAATTCCAGCTATTCATTTTCGAACGACTCATAATATCCATAACAGATCCAATAGCTTGATTAGCTTTTCTAGATGCAGATTTAGACATATCGAGGAACTGACCAGAAGATGAATATGTAATTCCCAGATATGAGTAATTTTTCACCACTTCAAGTAACTGGTCATTGTAATAAAATTTTGTATTGCAAGCACAATGATAACCTCCTCTGGTAAAAACCATTACCTTAGTTTTATCTGTATTCACAGAAAGTTTGTTTTGTGCCGAGTACTGTACTAGAATTTTTAGTTTTTTTGATAAGTCAGATGGTGAATTACTCAAGACAACAAGATCGTCGGCATATTGTAATAAGATTACGTCGTGTGCACAATCAATGCTGACACATTTTGCACCTTTAGATTCAAAATACTCGTACATATCAGAAATAAAAAGAGAGAACAATAATGGGCTAAGAGGTTCTCCTTGGAGAACGCCCTCCGTTATATCAAATTTTTTACTGTAATTATTGTTAGCTTTAACCTGCATAGTTGCTTCATCATATATATTTTTCAAAATTCTTATAATTTTTGAGCTGATTCCCAGTTCAAAGAGCTTTTTCCAGAGGAGGTTGTGATTCACCGAATCAAATGCGCGCTTGAAATCTATGAAAGCAGCGTATATTTTTCTGCCTTTCAGTCTCAGATGGATTTGTAAGATAGAATTGAGAATGAAGACATTATCAATGCAACCTCTACCTGATCTAAAACCAGACTGGCACTCTGGCAGAATGTTATTGGATTCGCACCAGAATGTCAGCCTCTCTGATATAACTAGTGTGAACACTTTGGCAAGCGTGTTTATCAAAGCTATACCGCGGTAATTGAACGGATTATCTTTTGCACCTTTTTTGTGGAGCATGGACATAACAGTTTCATGCCAACCTTTGGGAATTTTCTCATTTTCCATAATAGTATTAAAAAAGGTACACAGATAAAGCAACCAGTTTTGGGGCATATTTTTTAGGAATTCATATGTAACTCCATCGGATCCTGGTGATTTGCCATTTTTACACTTGTGTAAACAGCTCTCGACTTCGGACATTGTAATGGCGGAATCGAGAAAGTAATGTCTTGCATCGAAAAAATTTGTGAAAGTTATAGTTTTTTGGAGAGATATTCCATCGTAGAAAGTTTCCCATTCTTCGATGGGAATATAGCACTCGTACTGTATTTGTTTGAATTTTTTCAGAGTTTTCCGAAATTGACTTTGATTTTTTGTTTCGCTAAGATTCGTGATGATTTGCCTCTCGTAATGTTTTTTCTTTTGGTTTGTGACTTTTTTAAAGTTATTTTTTGCAGTAATATACTGTGTTCTGTATGGTTCACTGAAGTTATTCTTTCTACATGAATTCAGATAATTTTTTGTACATTTTCTTGCAAGGTGACATTCGGCATCAAACCAGGGTTTATTTTTGAATTTTGTTGTTATAATTCTACTTTGTTTTGTGAGACCCAAATCAACAGCAACATTCCAAATAGTTTGAATAGCATTTATATAACATTCATTTATGTCGTGTGTAAATAGTACAGTGGGGGAGTTTCTCATTTAATGCTTGTATGCAGATACCAGGTTATCATTCCAAACTAGTTTTAACGATGAGTGTTCTTGACCCACCGTACTCTCTACATTGACGCCCGAATGTGATAGGTTCAAAGTAAGGCATATCGGAAAATGATCTGAAAAACTTAAGCTGTTTCTGACTTCAAAATTATCAATAACATCTAACTTGTTGTTGATACAAAAGCATAAGTCTATTACACTTTGACCCAAGGAACTAGAAAATGTGAAATTGGCAGGCCTATCCGAGCAAATCAAGCCATTGAGCAGTGCAAAATTATTACACAGCATAAAATCATTCAGTTTACGGCCTCTACCGTTCAATGTTTTATCGTGACTTTTCATGTTAGGGTACAATATAGTATTTTCTGTGATTTGTTCGGGTATGCTCGGTAATTCGCCCATTCTACAATTATTGAAGTCACCCAACACTATGAATACAAGGTCATTATACTGTTCAGAAACGCAACTTACAGAAGTTTGAAATTCATTGAGAAGTTCGTCAATGTCTATTGTCGGTTTGAAATATGTTGAACAAACTATAAATTCAAAATTGCCAAGCTTAAATAAACATACCATCCACCAAGGGGAAGTATCGAGGATCTGAATTGAGTATTGTTTTTTGAAGATGATAGCTAACCCTCCACTGGCTCGGCCACGAGATTTTTCTCGCAGAGCAGGGGATGAAACTATATTGAAATCTGCAACCATACAACTGGGGGCTGAAATATCACTTGTCATCCACGTTTCGCATAAACACAAAATGTCAAATTCCACGGACACATCAATCAGTAAATGGTCTAAATTCTGGAAACCTTGGGCATTCCAAAATACTATTTTCCCGCTGCGAGTTTTTTGGATAGTCGCTGTTGGTCTTGTTGATCTTTGGCGGGTTTTGTTTTGGGGACTGGTCCTCCTCACGATTCCTTTTCGGGCGGTCTTTCCTGTTTGTTAGTTCGACGATCTGTGGCCTGTTTCTCACATATTTAATAGTCAGATTTTTTTCGCCATTCGCTTTGCGTTCATTCAATTCTTCATACAGATCCGAAAGCTCCTGCTGTTGTTTTGGTGTTTTGTCTCCCTTTATTTTCAAGCCAGGGTATTTCTCAGAGATCACTTTCCGATTATTTTTCAGCACAGTGAAAGCATCGGATTTGTGCTGAAATCTAACTTTGATCGGTCGAGTTTTATTCGTTTCAGGCTTACCAATTCTACTTATATCATTTATTCGAAAAATATTTGGCGATGTTATTTCTTTAATGATATTGGTCACTGAAGCTTCAGTATCGTGATGTTCCTCAATACCAAAAATCAAAATGTTATTTTCGCGTTCGATGCGCATTTTCACTTCTGAATAAATGTCATCGTGATGAAAAGCTTCAATTTTAGAATCTATTTGTTGAACTTTGGTACGTAGTTGGTTTGTTTCGGTTTCAAGTGTAGCCACTTTATTCATACACATTTCAAGATTTTCTCCTTGTCTGAGTAAGATGGTGCGAATATCAGAAACATTTTCAGTAAGAGTGTTTAGTGTCTGCATTATCATTTGAAGCTGTCTTCCTATTTGCGTGTCATCCATTTGTTCTGCATTGTCATTCATCTTAATGGTTAGTTAGTTACCTGGGTACAAAATCCCCGTTCAAATTGCTGAGAATATCAGGTATTTATCACAAAAACGCTCGCAGCTTTTTTGTCGTCTTGGTCGCACTATCTGTGACGATATGTAGGTTTCGACGTGGTGTATTTGCTGTTGTTTTTCACTGTTTACATTCAATGCACCACAATCACAACTCACTCAACTCTGTGTAAATATACAGATTCGTATGAAAGGGCAACCCTGTAATGTTCAAAGAAGACTGCCTAAATCAATGAACAGAATATACGAATTAACATTCACTTTGAATTTTTGGAGTTGGTATGCCTCAGGAGGAACCTCTCTCGGCAATGATTTCCAAAGTTCAGCTGTTCTATCGAAAAAAGATCCATGGGCAAGAGAGGTTCGACAAGTCTCCAAGCCAACACAAAGGGGTGGGAATTGATTGCTCGTCGAGTCATCCGTGTAAATATTGCCAATTCAAAAGAGCACTGGTCGTGAAAATATCTGAAGAATAGAGGTGAGTCTCCGACTTCTCTATACGAATTCTGATTTCTGTAAATACTCCAGTCTATGACGGTAAAAAAAGTGTAAACTGTATTTACCCATACAGCACCGATTCGTATGAAAATTTGGATATAGGTTCTACTCACCCTCTATTTCAAAATCTACCCTGTCCCGAGGGTTGCTTTTTTGGAGGGGGGGTAAAAACCACCCCTATTCGACAAAAAATATCAAAATTTTAGATTGGAGCATGTAATAAACTGAGATCATATTCATATCAGTAAAATCGATTAATTGATGATTTTTAATATAATTTATGGTTCAGTAATCAGTGTCAGCCCTTAACACCCCCCCATTATGACAGAATATCAACAGAAAATAATAATTGACATGTTACTTGGTAGATATTCAACTTATTCAGTATCTATTTGCATTCAATTTGAGATTTTGCTTCTATCTACCATCTACTTCAAAGTTGAGGTTGTGCCTGGGGTTGATTTTTATTCATCAGAGGTGAACACTACCCCTATTCAAAAAAAAATTACAAAATACTTATTTTGAGCGTGCATTCATCTGTAAATACGTTGAATTAACCTTGATAGACAATTTCTGATCTATTAAACAGTTTCGACCCCTAAAAACCACACTTATGATAGTTTTCATTACAAAATTATATCAAAATTTTTATTGAGTAACCGGGAAACCCAACTGTATGAAAATTCAGATTGAGACTCTACTTTAAAGTTACCTCTGTACTCGGGGTTGCTTTTAATTTTTCAATGGTTACAACTACCCCATTAAAAAAAGGTTGAGTCTGGATTTGGATGTGTGATCGATTGAAATAATCTTCAAATGTATTTAAAATATTTTTGAACAACTTTTATTAATAATGAAAAGTAAATATAAAGAATTGTATTATTACAAAAATTTATGTATTTATAAATATTTATATATATATCGATATATATATATATATATATATATATATATATATATATATATATATATATATATATATATATATATATATATATAATTTAATAAATTCTTTATAATATACATAAAGTTCCACTAGGCCTAAAATATAGTTACTATGTGTATTCTTCAATATACTAATGTACATACTCTAATTTCTACAAAAATTGTTTTTCGTTTTTTTCCCATAACTCGCTTAGTCTTTAAGCAATCGAAGCCACCAAAAAAGGATTTTGTAGCTTATTTCAAGAGCTATAAGCTCATTCAGATGATTTTCTGTTTCAAATAATATTTTTGAAAAGGTTCATGCTGAAAGGGCCCAAAAAAGATACTTTGCGCGAACCCTCACAATATTTAACTGGCCATATCTTACTCTATTTTCATATTGCAGAAGAAAATGAAACACCAAAATTTTCAAAGAAGAATAACCTTCAATTTTGTACTCTAGAAAATTTTGCATGTGATCAATACTTTTCGAGTTATTTCGAAGAAATGGTGATTTTTCGCTGAATTACGTATATGATTTTGTGTCTTAAATCTCAATTTTTTCAAAACTACGTACTTTCAATTGATGAAAAACTCAGAACTCATTATAAGAACATGAATTAAGTGAATAATTGAGTAACAACGATTTTTTTCGAAAGGGGGGGAAGAGAGGATGAGTTATTCACATTTTTTTTTCAACGAAAAAATAGGATTCAACATTATTTCCTTCATACCTCGGTCAGTTTTGATGCTAGAAACTTTTATAACAAAAATGGAGGATTTTCGAAGGACTTCAGAGATGTCCCAATGAGTTTTTCCCGAAACATGCATTGGTTTTTGGTTATTGTACGTAGAAACTTTCCGTTTGAAAATACCAATCAACTTTCAACAAGAAATTATTCAGTTTGTAGAGGGTTTGCATACATCACAAATAAACGATCGCCTTTGTTTTTTCAAAAGCTATAATTATGCTCTCTGCAGGTTCTTCGATTGGATGCATATTTTTCCAGTTATTCTCGAAAAGGGATCTGAAAACGTGTTTTTTTTGCCTGAAAACCGACTATTTCCCTCACGAATAAGTTGAAAAGTATTGCTTTTCAGAAAAATCTTCATTGAACAAAAAGTGCTTAGAATAAGTCGATCTTTTGATTTCCGCACTTATTTCCAATTTTAATTTTTGCACCCCTAAGAAGGGGTGGCATCCACCCCCAGGGAGAAAGCAACCCTCGGCACAGGGTAGATTTTGTAAAAGAGGGTATGTAGATCCTGAATCCAAATTTTCATGCAAATCGGTGCTGTATGGGATAAATACACGGGGAAAATGGTCATAGACTGGACTAAAAGGTTTGCAGCTTTCTGCAAGTTGACCGAAGTCGATTCTCGATCGCGGCGGGTTATTCGTTGCGGCTTCGCCGTACGATGGCCCGCTGTAGGAGGTCTCCTCTGCTCAGTGCAGTAGGAGTTCGAGACTTTGGTCGTCACCCAGCAGATGGCGTTACCTCTTGGTGGTTTACACCATCTGCACCAGTTTCAGGGATTTACTTCGTAAGGGGTAGATAGTTCGAAATGTTTGTGTTCACAGTCCAGCCAAGTGTCACAGATGAGACCTGGGGCCTGTTTCAATAAGCGAATACTAGTGGTAAAATACTACTGCGGCAGTTGTAAAATACCATTGCGACAAAATTGGGTTTCTACAAGTTACACCTGTGAATTATAAGTGACAAGTTTACCAGTCCAATTCTTCAACTGTTTTTTATACGAATTACGGGTGTGCTGTTTCAGCAATATTCACAAGTATGGGAGTAACGCTGGTAAATGCCGTTTGTGACAAGTTTGCGTTTCTAAAAGCTAAACTTGTAAGTGAGGACTGACATGTATATGTGTTCAATCTTACAAGTGTTTTTTCACCTAATCACATCGTTCCTGTTTCAACAAATTCCAATGTATGCGAGTTACTAGTAATTTATCAGTATAATTCGACCAACGTACAGGGCATGGTCAACGTTGAGCATTATTGATTGAATATTTGATATAATAGAAAACATGTGGTCCAGTGATTCCGAAGAAGAACACCGTGTCAACATCCGTAGGGCTCGAATGTTTAGGACAAGAATAAATTATAATATCCTCGCGGATACCTACCAATTTAATGAGAGGTTCAGAGTGTCATCGGAGAAATTTGAGCGGTCGAGTGATATATCGTATGAAAAGGGATACAATTATCTTTTCAATGATTACCCTATTCATTGGAATGTACCCCAACATTCCATGAAATATCGGCATTTGCTTGTTTTTGTTGGAAAACAAGTGCAGATGAGTGTAGGAGCATAATTTAGGCAGACGTTTGTTTCAGTCTGTCACTGATTCAGTTTGTTCTCTTCGAAAATAATTTCAACTCCACCAAAAAACATGGTATAGTCCATTCCAAAACGAGTTGAAATTGTTAACTTTCATTTTCAACGAAATTTTTCTGCTAGATTCACTACCCGCTTGCTTTGGGGATATTCATCCCGTTAAAATGATTGCAAGTTAGTTAGGACATTTGTCGATACCTGATTCGTCAGTATTGGGAAACACCACTCGTAGAACTCCATCAGAACAATGTTTCGGAAAACAAAATCTATAATTTTGTATTGTATGGAAGCAAACGAATCATATGTTCAACTCTTGTTGAAGTAACCTTCATAAGTTTTCGTTAAAGCACCGTTACAAAAAACAAACATTGAAACCCACCACTAATTGTGAATCTTTTGATACCTGATAGGTACCCAAAACGTATTTGTATTTTCCATTATTACCGCTATTATTGGGTTAATGTTCTCAACGCCGTTCCCACATTTATTCTTTGAGTATCTTTCAATAAATAACGTTATCATTGGAGAGTTAATTTTGTGCATTTTCACATAATGTATTAATCGACCACACTATCCATTTGACAGTTTGAATTACCGTAGCAACAAAGAAAAAATAAATTTGTCAGTCGAAACACTACCTTGTCAATACCAATTTTCTCGTCGCAGATTTTTTCTCGTAATATAATTCTTCATGGATTCTTCAGACGAATATTTGCCAGAGTCAGTTTTGGAAGCGGCTAGAAAACTTGGATTTACACCATCAAAATCCCTTTATATGTATGAAAAGGAATGTATTTGGTTTGACAACTGGTGACAGAATAAGGGAATAAAACTTTCAGAAGAGACATTTTTGTTGGCTCATTTCGCTGAAATTTCAAGAAACATGCAAACCACACACTCTTTGGTCTAAGCATTCTATGTTAACAATTGTAATTAAACTCAAAAAAAATTACCACATTTCACGTTCAATATTACAAAAATCACGATATTTTCTCGGCACTAATCATATGGGATAGTAAACCTCAATTTTCATTTGTACCGTAATACAGCTTTCGAGAAAAGTTCGCTCTACACGGGTGATTACAACTTCCCCCGATTATCAACTATATAGGTGAGCGAAGATCATTGTTGAAAATGATACTTTTTGAATGTATCGACTGTTTATTATTATTGATGAACGCGATAAACTCATCGCATGTGTCCTTGTACTCTTTTCCCTCCACTGACAACTGTTTATCCCATCCCCTCGAGGAACTGACCTTGGACCGCCTGTATATGCACAACATTTTTCACTTGTAAATCTACAACTGTACAAAATTTCTTTGTGAAACAAGATATTTTGGCACTTGTCACTAGTTATTTCTACACTGGTAACTTGTCGTCCGTTTGCTTGTCGCTGTTTAATTTTGTGAAACAGAAACTACTAGTTCTTCTGACTAGTCGTCGTCACACTTGTAACTTGTCACTTATATACTTGTAATTTTATTGAAACAAAATACTTGTCTAGTAGTTATTACTTGAAACAGAAATTACTAGTCCTTGTCACTTGTTGCTATTGAACTTGTAACTAGTAGCTTGTTCACGGGTAATTTTCTTGAAACAGGCCCCTGGTGGGTCGAAATAGCTGCCTGGTATTGGATTTGTGGATGCAATTTTCGTAGGATTCTACTACAAGTTACTACTGATATCTGAACATAGATAGATCGGATTTCTTTGAGAAGAGACATCTTTGAATTCCACTGAAACGATGTTACCCCATTTTATTATTCTCGCAAGTCATCGTTGATTCTATTGATGTTGATGCTCCTCTGAATATTTGTTTCTCATGCTGGTATGGGGACTCTGGAAGAGAAACTAGTATGAAGAGTACTGTCGTCCTCAAAACTATGCACTGAACGAAATGTTTTCTCCAGCAAATCATTGATATGAAGCAAAAATAAAGTGGGCGCCAGAACTGAACCTTGTGGAACAGTTGCATTCATTGAGAGAATACCAGACGATACTCCATCAACAACCACATACAGAGAAGAAAATCTTCAACGAAGCACACAACTGAGGAGGCAAACAATAAGATGACAGTTTGGAA
>JAVJAQ010002744.1:0-83017 GCA_032362365.1 Zygogramma bicolorata
TATATATATATGAGCACTATCTAGCACTTGATACACTTGCTTTTTCATCAAATCAGATGAAACGTACACGTAACAATAATAATTTTAATATTTTGTCTAGTAATAATACAAGGTCACAATCAACTAATAATTCCGGAAATAGTTCTCGCACTTCCTCATTTCTCGTTGAAAATTCTACATCGGATAATATCTGCATCCTCTGCAAGGGAAGTCATCCGATTCATAGATGTAATCGGTTTATCGCTGAGTCTACAGACGATAGATACAAATTTTGCCGCTCGTCATACCTGTTGAAATCACGATGTTCCATCTTGCCTCTCATCTTATAAATTGAAGAAATGAGCATCTGAATTTCATCACACGTTACACATTATATATCTCAACAACTCTATTCGAACCGAATATGCTCCTCGCAACTATATTAACGTCTTATTATTCATTGAACTGTGGCCCAAAAAATCAAATGATCTTTCTCAGATGCGAAGTTCTGATAGCTCTTTCGATTCAATATAAAACATAAATCTAAAAAATCTGTTAAGAATATCTTCATTCCTGGCAAATAACGCTCTTTCTCTCACTCCTCCTTTCGCTCTCTCGCTCTGTCTCTCTCGCACTCTCTGTCACGCTTTTTATCAGCTC
Source organism: Zygogramma bicolorata (assembly GCA_032362365.1). NCBI lineage: Eukaryota > Metazoa > Arthropoda > Insecta > Coleoptera > Chrysomelidae > Zygogramma > Zygogramma bicolorata. The sequence goes on from JAVJAQ010002744.1 coordinate 640, forward strand.
TATTTCTAGCGCTCTCTTTAACATTCTAAGCTCTATGGAACCTACGCCTGATTTAAAGAACGAGAAGAACGTATAAGCATCATCATTGATAATTGACGAACATAGAATCTCATATCTCCGGAAAGAGAGTTTGAAACGTAACATCCTGCGGCATAGAAATAAAGAATTCCGAATATTTCTAATATTCATGTTGAATAAATTAATTAATCTTTCCCGGATAGTAATCACTGGCTATTCAGTTCTGGTCCATGCCTTCTATCAATTCTTTTTGTGTTTCACCGGTATTAACAAACCATTCGAAATGAATGAGCTTTTGTACAGATAAATTCGTGTGGCGGTTCTATAAACGTTTCAATTGAAAATATCACAGGACACAATGGTTATATTATCTGCATGGGAGTTGATGTTGAATTAACATACATTTTTTTTCGTGCCTCTCAACTGGGTTTGAGGATAACGTTCCATTCGGAAGGCGTAAAGAGCTTCGGCGGCTCTAGTTCAATAGTGTTTCATTTTCTAACATCAGAATGACTTTTTGTAACTGACATAAACCTTTCAATGAGCTCGAGAGTGTTTTGTATGACCCATGACTTTTCGCAGGTGAATCCTTAGTTTCATCACAAAAATCATTTTATCTTCTGGTAACATGAAATAATATTATTAAAAATCTGGTCAGTCACATAATCCTCCCCCACACTAATGAACGGAGAGCAGAATGTTGTATTGAAAATTGGATTGAATATTTGATAAAACTAGGAATATGTCAAACTAAACATTCAGGAAACTCTTGATTTCAAAACATAGATCAATTGAAACCACGTTTAACTCTCGATAAATTCTGACAAATGATGAATTTCGCCTTGCATGGGAAACCCTAAAAAAATCCGTTTTCCGCATGAACACAATGCATTCATAAAAAGAAGAATAGAAAATACAGATAGAGCTTAAATGACAACAGGAATCCTAGCACGTACGAACTTTCCGAATGTATATCCCCAACTTCCAATATCAGTGTAGTAACAGCTGCTCGGGGTCCTGTAATTTTGCAATTTTGTGTTTTAAATATTAACATTTATGCCAGCTTTATTGGATATGGGCCATACAACAAAGTGTCACAGGTTTCTAAGGAAGGGAACTAGTCCTACCCCTCTGATTATTTCATCCGATTTCATGAGTGAGACACAAATTCTGCTCTTCTAGAGGAATTGAACTTTAGTTGGTTGATTCTTCGATGTACAATAAACAAAGAGAATTTTCCTTCTTTGAACTCTTTCCTTGATTGATGTGAAAATATGTTTTCACATTGTTCACATTTAAAATTCATCGGTAATTGAAAAATTCTATATATATATATATATATATATGCTATATATATACAAAACTAGGAAAATAGTTGGGTAAGCAGCATGCAGGTGATAAATTCTTATAACACGAATTCCAATATTTCGACAATGTTTATTGTCATTCTCAGGGAAAGCTACAATATTATATAATTCGTCAAATTCAAAATGTAAAAGTGAAAAAAAATTATATGCTGTGTCCATGAGATTGAGTGCAAAAAGGGTTGTTAACAATTTAAAACATGTATGAAACATATGTTACAGATTAAAATTATTCAACTTTGGTCAACATTACACAATTTAAAATTTTTTAACAATATTTACTGGACGTCCATTTGCAAGTCGAACGCCGGCATGGAATGATAGAAAATGTTAGGTTAAAAGTTCCATCCTGCATGGATGTCCGGAACTACGTAATATATGCGGAAATATCGGTAGGTCGACGCATCCTCAGAGGGAGCCCGCGTCTTTTTGAATTTCATAAATGGGTAAAGGATAGACAGCTGAAGGCCTTATTGAACAATTTCAGTGTAATATGTGGAAAATTCATAAATTTTGAAAGAAAAAATTTTTTTTTGTTTGTTTTATTATATAGAAGTGGAATTAATGTAACAATAAATTAATTAGAAAATTGGGAGCTTTGGTCCCTGAAATTTGGATTCCCTTGATCCAACTGTAACAAATATGAATATATCTCACTGAGATGATTAATGTCAGATCTTTTGTTCAAACATGAGACCGACTGCGAGATGAAGGCCATTTCCAGAAAGAGTCTTTTGTGTTTGTTAGGTTCTTTAGTGAGGATTTTAGTAGAGCCAAAATCCATATTGTGACCCTCTTTTTGCACATGTTCACTAAGTGCACATCTTTCTGGGTGCAACCTGCAGTCACTCTTATGCGAACAAATTCTGTCCTTGAGTAGTCTGTTTGTTTGACCAATATACTCACTATTACAGCCAGAACATGGAATACAGTAAACTACATCTGAGTTAAATGTCAAAGGAATTTTGTCTTTGACTTTCGTAAAAAGTGAATTTATTTTTAAAATGGTTTCATTTGCAATTTTTATATTATCAAATGGTTTGAAAATTCTCGAGATTTTATATGTAATATCATTAATATATGGTAAAGATGTGAAAAAAGTGTTTGTAACCTGGACTGGATCAACTACACTTGTAGCAACCAAAACATTATCATTTATACTTAATTGTGACTGTTCCATTGTGATGGTGCTGTAAAGGATTTGTTTGAGAAGAGTATGTGGATATGAATTATTTCTGAATAATTCGTATAGTACTCTCAAATTCCTAGCATGGTAGGCACTATCCGAGATGCTGAGTATTCGATGTTTCATCTGCTTAACTAAGTTGACCTTGATGGATTCCTTGTGGTACGACAAGTAATTCATGTATCTACCCGAACTCATGGGTTTTCTGTACCAATCGATGATGATGATGTTATCAAGTGTACGAATGAATTTCGTGTCTAAAAATGGCACACTACGTTCATCGTTTTCACACTCAATCGTAAATTGGATGTACGGGTCGTAACTGTTGAATATATCCACAATCTCATCAGTGCAACCAGCAGGTAAAGCGAGAATGATATCATCGACATATTTCTTAATAAAATGTAACTGAAAAGGGAGAACATTAATGACTACATCTAACAAGTCATCCATTACATAACACGCCAAAATGGGACTTATTTTTGCCCCCATTGGGGTACCAAACGTTTGTTTATATACTTTATTGTCAAAAGAGAAAACTGTGTTATTGAAGAGAAATGTGATTAATTCAAAAAAGGTTTGTTTATTTATGTTACAAAAAGAGCCGATACAGTGCCATTTTTTATCAATTGCTCTAATACAAGCATCTAAATAAACATTACTGAATAAGGAGACAACGTCTAAACTTGCTACCACATAATTATCGGGGAGCTTCATCCTGTTGAACATTGTGGAGACATCAAACGAATCTTTAATATAATAATCATTATTGAAATCATAGGCCCTCGTGAGTAAATCTGTTAAGAAGGCAGACAAGAACTCCGTCGGTGCACCTATTGAGGCAACAATCGGTCTCATGGACAAGACTGGTTTGTGAATTTTTGGCAGAGAATAGAATTTTGGAATCACACCTTTGTAGAAAGTGAGTTTCTTTTTCGTGGGCTCATCAATTTGACCTGAAGTGAAAAGAGACTTTACTAGCATATTGCATTTTGATTGAATTTGGGAAGTGGGATCTTTGTTAAGAGAAATGTAGGAATTATTGTCTGTAATTAAATTGTAAGTGAGCGAAGTATATTGTTCTTTGTCCATTATGACTGTGACATTGCCCTTGTCTGACTTAGTAACAACCAAACTAGGATTATCTTTTAGAAAACGTTTTGTTTTATTGAAAAGTTGATGAAAATATGAAGAGGAATGAGAAAAATTATTATTCGTAAAATTTGTAATTACATTTGTGCATCTGGCAACTGCTGTGTTACGCACACTCCCTCCAGAATATAATGATGTGCACTTAGTGAACATGTGCAAAAAGAGGGTCACAACATTATGGATTTTGGCTCTACTAAAATCCTCACTAAAGAACCTAACAAACACAAAAGACTCTTTCTGGAAATGGCCTTCATCTCGCAGTCGGTCTCATGTTTGAACAAAAGATCTGACATTAATCATCTCAGTGAGATATATTCATATTTGTTACAGTTGGATCAAGGGAATCCAAATTTCAGGGACCAAAGCTCCCAATTTTCTAATTAATTTATTGTTACATTAATTCCACTTCTATATAATAAAACAAACAAAAAAAATTTTTTCTTTCAAAATTTATGAATTTTCCACATATTACACTGAAATTGTTCAATAAGGCCTTCAGCTGTCTATTCTTTACCCATTTATGAAATTCAAAAAGACGCGGGCTCCCTCTGAGGATGCGTCGACCTACCGATATTTCCGCATATATTACGTAGTTCCGGACATCCATGCAGGATGGAACTTTTAACCTAACATTTTCTATCATTCCATGCCGGCGTTCGACTTGCAAATGGACGTCCAGTAAATATTGTTAAAAAATTTTAAATTGTGTAATGTTGACCAAAGTTGAATAATTTTAATCTGTAACATATGTTTCATACATGTTTTAAATTGTTAACAACCCTTTTTGCACTCAATCTCATGGACACTGTAAGTAGTTTTTTCACACTTTTACATTTTGAATTTGACGAATTATATAATATTGTAGCTTTCCCTGAAGATGACAATAAACATTGTCGAAATATTGGAATTCGTGTTATAAGAGTATACTTCCTGCATGCTGCTTACCCAACTATTTTCCTAGTTTTGTTCTTAACTAGTCAGCAAAGACTACCCATCTCCTAACTTCAACAGATATGGGCTTCTACCAACATGTGAATGCTACATATGGAACAACAGTAGTGAAAAAGCTAAAAATGTGGTCCAGAACCAAGATAAAATTGGCAAAAGATTACAATAGAAGATGTTTCCTTTTGAGATGTCGTTCCCTAGGATTATCACCGAAGCACTTACAACATTCAACAATACACATTGATCAGTTACTCCAAAGACAGGATACTAGTTTCAGTAATATATCAAGAAGATTTTGTACCAGGTTGGGATCAAAACTTTTGAATTTAGAAATAGATTTAAATCATAAATTAATCAAAATACTTGAACGTAGGTTGAACTTACTCAAAAGTGAGATTATCGCATTGACAAACGAGCTTCTTTTTGTTGAGTTTTCTGCGAGACAGCAGTCGAGTTATCTTAAACTTTTTCATAAAATAAAATCTTCAAATATCAATAAATTAAATAATTTGTTACTTATTCAATCCCAAATCAATTTGAATGTTAAACCAGAGTGGATTAAGAACTTATCAAGTTCAACAATTCCTCCTGATATTTTAAAATTCCTAGCTCTTGGCCCCAAATTTAGCAATGAACCTCAATTACATGAAGATTTGCCAATTAAGAATATTCTGGCAGATGTTGACTACATCACGTCATCCATTTCGGATGATCGTGTGCGCAACACAGCAGTTGCCAGATGCACAAATGTAATTACAAATTTTATGAATAATAATTTTTCTCATTCCTCTTCATATTTTCATCAACTTTTCAATAAAACAAAACGTTTTCTAAAAGATAATCCTAGTTTGGTTGTTACTAAGTCAGACAAGGGCAATGTCACAGTCATAATGGACAAAGAACAATATACTTCGCTCACTTACAATTTAATTACAGACAATAATTCCTACATTTCTCTTAACAAAGATCCCACTTCCCAAATTCAATCAAAATGCAATATGCTAGTAAAGTCTCTTTTCACTTCAGGTCAAATTGATGAGCCCACGAAAAAGAAACTCACTTTCTACAAAGGTGTGAATCCAAAATTCTATTCTCTGCCAAAAATTCACAAACCAGTCTTGTCCATGAGACCGATTGTTGCCTCAATAGGTGCACCGACGGAGTTCTTGTCTGCCTTCTTAACAGATTTACTCACGAGGGCCTATGATTTCAATAATGATTATTATATTAAAGATTCGTTTGATGTCTCCACAATGTTCAACAGGATGAAGCTCCCCGATAATTATGTGGTAGCAAGTTTAGACGTTGTCTCCTTATTCAGTAATGTTTATTTAGATGCTTGTATTAGAGCAATTGATAAAAAATGGCACTGTATCGGCTCCATTTGTAACATAAATAAACAAACCTTTTTTGAATTAATCACATTTCTCTTCAATAACACAGTTTTCTCTTTTGACAATAAAGTATATAAACAAACGTTTGGTACCCCAATGGGGGCAAAAATAAGTCCCATTTTGGCGTGTTATGTAATGGATGACTTGTTAGATGTAGTCATTAATGTTCTCCCTTTTCAGTTACATTTTATTAGGAAATATGTCGATGATATTATTCTCGCTTTACCTGCTGGTTGCACTGATGAGATTGTGGATATATTCAACAGTTACGACCCGTACATCCAATTTACGATTGAGTGTGAAGACGATGAACGTAGTGTGCCATTTTTAGACACGAAATTCATTCGTACACTTGATAATATCATCATCATCGATTGGTACAGAAAACCCATGAGTTCGGGTAGATACATGAATTACTTGTCGTACCACAAGGAATCCATCAAGGTCAACTTAGTTAAGCAGATGAAACATCGAATACTCAGCATCTCGGATAGTGCCTACCATGCTAGGAATTTGAGAGTACTATACGACTTATTCAGAAATAATTCATATCCACATACTCTTCTCAAACAAATCCTTTACAGCACCACCACAATGGAACAGTCACAATTAAGTATAAATGATAATGTTTTGGTTGCTACAAGTGTAGTTGATCCAGTCCAGGTTACAAACACTTTTTTCACATCTTTACCATATATTAATGATATTACATATAAAATCTCGAGAATTTTCAAACCATTTGATAATATAAAAATTGCAAATAAAACCATTTTAAAAATAAATTCACTTTTTACGAAAGTCAAAGACAAAATTCCTTTGACATTTAACTCAGATGTAGTTTACTGTATTCCATGTTCTGGCTGTAATAGTGAGTATATTGGTCAAACAAACAGACTACTCAAGGACAGAATTTGTTCGCATAAGAGTGACTGCAGGTTGCACCCAGAAAGATGTGCACTTAGTGAACATGTGCAAAAAGAGGGTCACAATATGGATTTTGGCTCTACTAAAATCCTCACTAAAGAACCTAACAAACACAAAAGACTCTTTCTGGAAATGGCCTTCATCTCGCAGTCGGTCTCATGTTTGAACAAAAGATCTGACATTAATCATCTCAGTGAGATATATTCATATTTGTTACAGTTGGATCAAGGGAATCCAAATTTCAGGGACCAAAGCTCCCAATTTTCTAATTAATTTATTGTTACATTAATTCCACTTCTATATAATAAAACAAACAAAAAAAAATTTTTTCTTTCAAAATTTATGAATTTTCCACATATTACACTGAAATTGTTCAATAAGGCCTTCAGCTGTCTATTCTTTACCCATTTATGAAATTCAAAAAGACGCGGGCTCCCTCTGAGGATGCGTCGACCTACCGATATTTCCGCATATATTACGTAGTTCCGGACATCCATGCAGGATGGAACTTTTAACCTAACATTTTCTATCATTCCATGCCGGCGTTCGACTTGCAAATGGACGTCCAGTAAATATTGTTAAAAAATTTTAAATTGTGTAATGTTGACCAAAGTTGAATAATTTTAATCTGTAACATATGTTTCATACATGTTTTAAATTGTTAACAACCCTTTTTGCACTCAATCTCATGGACACTGTAAGTAGTTTTTTCACACTTTTACATTTTGAATTTGACGAATTATATAATATTGTAGCTTTCCCTGAAGATGACAATAAACATTGTCGAAATATTGGAATTCGTGTTATAAGAGTATACTTCCTGCATGCTGCTTACCCAACTATTTTCCTAGTTTTGTTCTTAACTAGTCAGCAAAGACTACCCATCTCCTAACTTATATATATATATATATATATATATATATATATATATATATATATATATATATATATATATATATATATATATATATATATATATATATATATATATATATATATACATAAAAATAGATATTCTTCAAGCAAATTCACTTTCATTGAAAATTTGTGATAGGAGAAAAAATTCAAATACCTACCTGAACTACATGGTTTTCTATACCAATCAATCAATACTGTGTTATCAATTGTTCTCATAAGTTTTGTATCAAGGAAAGGTACTGAAAAATCTCTATCTTCTACTTCAGTGGTGAAGAGAATGAATGGATCGTAACTGTTAAGAGTATCCAAAATTTCAGTTATACCATATTCAGGTAAAGATAATATAATATCATCTACATTAAAATTGCTAATAAAACAGTGAATCCAATGAAACGTATCTATTCAAAAGTAAAAGACAAAATTCCTATTTCCCCACTTTCTTAATGTGGTTTATAGTATCCCTTGTCAGGATTGCAATAAGAAATATATTGGTCAAACAAAAAGATTAATGAAAGATAGAATTATTTCTCATAAAAGTGATAGTAGACTTCATCCTGAAAGATGTGCTTTTGCTCATCACGTGAATAATCTGGATCATCGAATGGACTATCAGTCAACAAAAGTTATAGCAATAGAACCACATCTTTTAAAAAGAAATTTCTCAGAAATGTCTTTCATAACACAAGAAACTGATTCCATAAATGAAAAAACGGATATTAACCATTTGAGCGAAATATATTTCTTTTTGCTTTCACTTGACATAAAATCAAATGAACAGAACAACCAAACAGTTATGAAACTAACCAAAATTCTTCACGTTTCGGGTGGGACTTTTGGGTCGGGGCATCTTATTCCTTGAAAATCTTGACCGTTTTCGATTCGTTGATTAGAATTTTACCACATAGTAATAATGTCAAATGTCATATGAATAGTGTCTTTCTAAACATCAAAACCTGCCAAATTGAAATTCAAATTTTGAAATAAAAAATGAATTATGTTTCCATGAATCTATGTACACAATCTGTTTTTTCGATCAGTTGTGGTTCTATAAAACTAAAATTGTACCACTGTTTTATTCGAAACGATAATTAAGAAATTCATTTCTCAAACACAACATATATGTAAACATTCTCAACAAAGATGTAAGTACTTATATTTTTTGAATTTCACATTTTATATGACACATTATATTGTAGTCTCCCTGATGATGGAATAAAAAAATTCCGAAAGCTTGGAAAAACTGAAGAGTCTTTTTTTACAACGCTGCAGACCCTTACTATAGTTATACTCTTAACTAGTCAGCGACTATTCTTCCTTTATAAATATATATAAAGTTGTTTTTTCTATATCAGGGCTTCGGTCTAAAGAAAAAGATTACTCTTTTTAGCTACCCGAGCTTTCGCTAATTTTTATTAGCTTTTTCAAGGGCTACAATATAAAATGGACATCAAAAAGTATAAATATAAAATATAAGGTACATACATGTGCTATTTGAGTTTTTTTTGATGAATAAAATGCAAAGATAAAACATGAGAAAAGTATATTTTGACAATGATTTGTGAAAATATGTTTAATCGTTGCCAAGAAGTTCCATACACAAGTTGATAAATCAGCCATTTATTCGATTACACTCAAGAAAGATAGAGACTGAATATATTTTTATGTGTGTTCACCCAAATTATTCCACGAAATCGCTAGATCTCGCAATTACCTATATTTTGAGTAGTATTTGTTTGGACTCCCATTGTCCACATAGTTCACACCATCCAAGCCTTTTATAAAAACTCACAAGATAGAAAAAAGTCAGTCAAACCGATAAATTACAATCTTTCGATTTGGATTTGAGTGCCTTATCAGATTCAATTTTCATTCTTGAATTCCATATTCGTAATTTTTTGGTTTATTTCATTTTTTCTATCATCTCATGAGGTTTAATAACAGGTAGAAATAGCTTGAATTGATGTTGAACCGTGCTCATCTTACACAGAAACGTAAAGTTTCTTCTTTCGAGGTCCAAACATTATACAAAAATCAAGGCCATTCTGAGGGATTTCTGGAATACTCAGAATCTCAAATGAATGACATTCTAGAGTTCTCGTATCTGTTATCTCTATGAGGATGAAAGTTTAATTTCAATCTCAACAAAAAATTTCAACTGCTATTCCTTCTTTATTACGAACGTAAATTATGTGAGATGATCGTAGGGAGATCCCGCAAGGTAGCATGAGTTCTCTCTCTCTCTCTCTCTAGTGTTTCTTGGTATTTAGCCAAGTAGCATGAGTCACACACAAATGAAATTTTTTATTGTGTGATATACAATATTTTAATATTTTTACTATCAGGATAAAAAAATATTTTTTATATTATCTAAAGGTATAAATTAAATGTTCAGAAAGAAAGTCACTGAATTTGCGGGTACTGAAATGACCTAAAAATAATTCTTGAAGAGAAAGATATTTCAGAACTCCACTGGAAGGCTACTGGTTGAGAACATCGGACCCCACGAGGGTGAAATTTTCAATAACCAGCTGAGAAATCAGCTTCAAGATAGAGTGCTTGACCTACGGCCGATTTCTCAGTATATCATTGGTAAACTCAGCAATCTTCAGGAGCCAACGAAGAGCTTGGCCGAATCTTTCTATAGGTTATCGAGTACTCAACTGACAGTTGCGTTTTCGAACGAGAGATTGAAAAACCGGCACATTGATATTCGATATATATTCGGTTGAAGTTGAAGATTCAGCTAATAGCAGAGTTTCTCAACAGTAGATTGAAAGATTCAATGAATGTTTTGGTGAGGAGCCCTACTCATGAGAACTATATTCCAAGAGCCGTTTCTGTCCCTTTTGGATCATTAGAAGCTGACGAAAGGTATTTCTTCGTACGAAATATAATTCCAAGCTTTTGGAAGCATCTTAGTGATCGAGCTCACATGGTTTTCCCATGATAGATTATTACTTATCGTATTTCCTAGCATGGAGATATTTGACTCCGTAGGAATAATTACTCCTGACATCTAAATATTGTATGGGGTTAGATCGGTTCTTTTCGTATAGAGACATGCTCGGGTTCTCCCTGCATTGAATTTCTCCAGTTGATATTACACCATTCTATCCTTTTCGCCAAATCAACATTATTACTTTTGACCCTAATGCCTCCCTAGAAGAAGAACTTGTTCGAAGAGTACTGTCATCTGAACAATATTTTTTTCGAGCAAATCATTGATATGAATCAGGAACGAAGTGGGTACTAGAACTGAATAGTTTGAAACGTCTACATTTCTTGAGAGCATATCAGGCGATACTCCATCGATAGCTACATATAGAGACCTATCAGACAAAGAACCCTTCAATGAAGCACACAAATGAGGTGGTAAACGGCAGTTCAGAAAAAAGACCCCGATGATGAACTCTATCAAACTTTTGAAACATATGGCAATAAGTAACTTATTGATCTTTGATGGAGAAATCCGTATTGTCGATCATTAATCATTCCTGATTTCCCCAGATATTTGATAAGCTTTGTATTCAATGCTTTTTTCATAACTTTGGAAATGATAGAAAGCAATGCAATTGGTTTTCATTTACAAAGAAAAGTTCTTTTTCCTTTATTAGGAACTGGTTGAATCATGTTTTTTCATATCACCCCAAAACTTTCTTTTTCTTAATAAGTGAAAATATCTTCGAAAACTAAAGAGTTCACAGAGATCTTTCATGTATTCAGATAAAAGGATGATTCAATATGAAATATTATCGATATCAAAAACTAATCCCGGAAATTGCTAAAATGCCATCGGTTATCATAAATGCCTGTTTCTCTAGTGAAAAGCTACTCCAATCGAGATCTACAACACGGAATCCATGTAATGGTCTCAAAATTAGCTCTGTTTTTGAAAGGGCATTCCTGAATTTCTCCTCGTTTACATTCGCCTGTATTGTATGTCCTTTCACAGTAATTGGGATTTATGGGAATATGCATTTGGCATACTGAAATATATGTTGCAGTATGTGCTCATTCTCCTTTATTCAACAGTCCTCGGCTTTGGGTATGACCCTTTCATTTATATGCGATACATAGATTCTGCTTTTCATACCAGGACATCATGCTCTTCTGCGAAATAATGTTTCCGTACCTGAAATATAGTTAACAGCTTCTATCACGTTCTGTGTTTTGAATCATTCCATTTATGCAAGTTCGTATGGGAACATTATTCGTTTCACTGAATATGCAGCTTCGAATATATTGCCTAACTCGATCCTTTATATAATGCCAGTTCCAGAACAAAAATTTTCGATTGACACTGATTTTAAAATAGAATCATATTCGAGACGTAGATGAAACAATAGCTTCATTGGAGAAATTCAGCACAGAGAAATGAAGACACGATTCGCGATCGCGAATAAAATAATACACTCCCGGCATGATTCCAACTCATGAACCCCGCATTACAACATCAGAATGAAGGTTATAACATATGATGTTATAGAACAAAAGTTCGTATTTATACAAGTGATATATCCAACAGAATGAAAATTGTTATCTCAATCATATATAGCACTTATTTTATGGGAATGTAATAAAAGAGAAATTGAACACTTTTGTCGATGGATTCCCAGAGCCAGATCTGAGAATACACCAATTCCCATAATATGTACGTATACTACTAACAACGAAACAATTTCTTCAAGATTTCCGAGAGCACGTTACTTGTGAAGTGCCCGACTCTTTGGGTGTTGAACAGTTCATCGTTAATATCAACGTGCTTTAAGAAATATAAACTACATGACCAGTTATTTCCAGAAAAATATTTGATTTATTCAAGAAACCAATGAAAATTCTGTTGACCCAACTTTCTGAAAAGGGGAGAGAAATGCAACATTGGATCCGAACTAACGTCTAACCGTGTCTTCAACAGTTTCAGTCGAAAGTTTATCGGTTGAAATATTATGATTTTCATCAGCCCAAGCCTATTGTTATTTACTATGAGGAGAGAGAAATACGAAGTTCAGATGAATTTAATTGATTATTCATCATCATAAGCCCCCACCAATGAACCGTATCAGAGGGTAGGTTTCTCGATTACATGTGTCGGATGACAAGTGGGAATTTGCCGCTAGCTTCAGTGAACAAGGGGTGGTTCGATAAGATGTCACTGAATTCAAATTCATTTATGGGTGCCAGGTGAATTAAATTTCCAGACAAATACCCGATTTCGGAAACTCAATCTTCCGATTTACCAACTCTAACTGAAAACAACAAACCGTAGTACTAAATCAATTCATTTACATAAATATTCATAATTTTTATGTGGTACAGGATCCTCCAACATGATCCTTAATAGAAAATTAGGCACTAGACTAAAAGACCACTGGACTGGAAGTGTAAGTATTGAAGTACTGAGCAAGCATTGAATATCCAACATAAAAACGAGCTCTCTCAAGCCCTCAACTTGATATACTAGCATATAAAATAGAGTAGCAAGCATCAAACACTCGTTGATTAACGATGCGCAAGCAAATATACAACATTTGTTACCAGTAGGCAACCGTTATCTACAGCTACTCATACCGTTAATAAAACCAAGTATATGACAGTAGAGTAAAAGAAGGAGGAGAATGCATAAATACCGAATTCAATGAGGGAAACAGTTCTGCTGAGAAACGCCGCCTGAGCTTAAGCCATGCATTATACCATATAGCGAAATTATCAAACAATATGCAATATATACCTAATAGCGATATTACCAAATGGTATCCATTTATTCCCCTTCGTATAACTCAGCAACAAACAACGTTATATCTCAGCAAATAAGCAATAATAAATAAAATCACTTTGAAAACTTGCGTGCTCCCCAAAGAATATTACAGTCGTCTGGCGCAGGAACTGTTCGTTCCGATACTTTCTAGCACGCGGTAGATTGGTAGTTTTGAAACGCCCTGTGTATTCCACGGATGAGAGATCGACCCTTCTAGATATCCGCCTTGTACATAGCACCTCGATATGTTCAGAATTCAAGGGATAATTGGATTCCAATAACCAATAGGAGAAAAAAACCCTGGCAGAAGGAGGAATTCCTACAAAACCGAAAAATCATATCCCCTTTTTTGAAGAACCCAGTGAAAGCAAGTGGAAGCAGCAAACCCCCAATGAAACATTGAAAAAGAAAGTATGTTTTATTCACTACTCGATTCACTACGAAACATATAGTCCTCAGTGTATAAGTGAATAAAAGGAAATGGCAATAAAAAATTCTTACTTATCGAGACAAACATAAAAAAAAACGTGAACCCATTTTTAGGAATCGGCTTCATAATGTAAGAATGAATTCGAGATCTGGCAACGTTGTGAAATTATTTCTGAATAACTCAAATCTCATTTCAACACAAATCGATAAAATGAATTTTTAAGTTGTAGTGTAGAGCGGGCGCTGCGAAACATTCCGTTTGAAAAAACCAATGACCTCATTCTGATTGATGATTTGAGTTAAGAAAGACTTAATTAATGATATTGTGGAGGTTGCCGGACGGAATTATGGTCCAGTTTTTTTTCGGTCCTATAATAGGAGTTTTCGATTCCATCGCTGTAAGAGAAAAAAAAATGTTGTATAGAATGCAAAAACCATCGACCGCTATTTCTCGACTGGAATGTTTTTGCAAGATCCTTTCAATCCTGTAACTGAAAGTTGCCCGAATAGCCCGTTGCCAGTTTTATTATAAATCTCCTTTTCAACAGTTTTTGTGACTTCAGTTTTATCTGAACTTCATCCATTATTTTAACACATACATTTTCCATAATAATTATAAAATAGCAGTACTTCGAATTTTGTGATAACTTTCTTTAAAGTGAATAAATATCGCTGTAATTGAACAATTTAACCCTTTAACGCCCAAATTCTTGTTTTCTGAGTGATGTGAATAAGCGACAGGAGTTTTGTTGGTTTAGTGATAGTATGTGATACTAGATTCTTAAAAACTCACTTTTTTTTTCATATTTTTCGAAAGAAACAGTGTTACCATAAGGTAACGCTAGGCGCTTGTATTATCTTTTTATTGAAACAACAGAAAATCTTACCAACTGCAAAAAACAACAGAAAGATTAGATGAAATACCTTCTTTGAATGAAAAACACAAAAACATTCAATACATAGTCCCACCTCACACTTAGCACAAAAAGTAATCATGTGGGAAAAATATTCTTCTCCGGCACATCGTTTCCTTTTTTTGTTTTCTGTATAACAAACCAAGTGATCTCGTCCATCGTACCTAACGTCGTCTAAAATTTTTTCAGAGATACAGAACTTTTAGCTGTTGAAACTCTTCCTCCTCGTTTTGCAGGCACTCCGTAACTGGTGAGGTAAAATTGTGCAATTGCTCTTCTAAAGTCTAGTTTTGTTAATTTTTCCCCAGATGTATTTGCCATGCATCATGGATACACACGTCAATTAATTATCCACGTTGAGATACACCACCACCACCACTTTTTGCCTCGAATGCCGATTCGATATTCGAAAATATTTTGGTTTTACGAGACGGTTCTGAATCCCCTCCAATCGACTCAATTGTATTTGGATTCCTTGTTTCAAAGTCAAGTGATTGTGATTGAGTCACTTCTTCACGAGTTGCAGAAGATGTTGACGGTGTCGGTTCAACAAATGTACTTTCGGTGATTATATCAAAACTACCAATTCGTTGGTCGTTAGTAAGCTTTAGTTCAGCTTTCGCTCGCAGTTAAGAACCTGGCAAGTTGATTAGTCCGCCTCCATCTTCTTCCCCCGAGTCTTCATCGGTAATTGTACTAGCATCAGGTGGTTCCATGAAAATTTCAACTACATCCTCATCATACGCCATCTCCAGACCTTCTTGTGATGTGAAACCACGTCTGATCAAACAAACAAGAAAAAAAATCATTATAGTGTACGCGCCTAGCGTTACCAAATGGTAACGGTCATAAAAACGTGTTTCCAAATTACGACCAAATGCAAAAAATGCAATTCATTCGTCAAGAGCACATACTTTCATCTTCCTCCATCACTTCCAAACAAACCAAATATATGGATATATAATATTACGATTTCTGTACTTACTCAAATTTGGGTTCCATTGATTTTTCAGCAAAACAAAGGTCGGTTGAAACAAACTATGTCACGGTGTACTATGACATACATGTATCAGCTTGCAATTCATAGGGTCGATAGAATCGAGTGTCCCAACAATACTCGTAGAGCCATCTACCCAGCAGAAACGAATACAACCAGATAAAATGCAAACATAGTTTCCGATGTTCCCGTTACTCTGAAGTAACGCTGGGCGTTAATGGGTTAACTCGTGACAGTTTGGTCAGTTCGCTGATTGACATGATGGCAGCCTACTTGCAGTCTGCTGGCAACTGCAGGTGAAGTCGCGGGCGGTATGATACCTACCTTTATCTTTATGCAATCAATTGCTCTGATGATGTAGCTTTAATGGTATTGTGGTATAGTCACTTGGTTGGTCGAGCGGGAGCAGGGTTTAGAGGTAGCTGGTCGGTGGAAATATACTCAAAACTTCAATAAGGGTGTTTATTGGATAACCCAGTTCACAGGATTGTCGTTTATATGACAGAGTTGGTACTAGACTAACTAATTATGGTTCACAAAGTCTATTCAAATGACCATCATCACGTGAAGAATGTCATGTGATCATCACGCCATTAGGCTGATTGTCATTGGCTAGCAAAAGCTCATAGAAACAGTCGAACACACTAGAACTACCTTCGTTAAAAAGTAGAGTCATCATTTCGATTCTTATGAAATAAAATACTTATTCAGCTTTGTCATCAACAATGGTGATATACTTAATGTTATAGAAGAACAAGAATAATTGTGAAATGTGTATACAGCAAATGAGAAAATATGCAATTGAATATAGGGTGTTCCACCACTATATTACACCACCCCCCTATTTGGGAAATTTGTACCTGGGTAAGGTGCAAATTTTTGGCTCATTCTTCCTTTCAGAATTTTCTTCAAGTTCAATTTCATCTATTTCCTCAAAATTTTTATGAGTGTTATCTTTTTTATCATCCGTAGATGCATAATACTTCCGTAAAACCCTGTATACATTGAAAATGCATTTTGCCATTATAACTGAGATCACAAGACAAACAATAATGTATAAAACAGATATGTGCGTTACTTGATGACTCTTCACATTCTTCAATATCATTTCATTTTGTTTAGCCTTCAATGTATCAAGACTGTAACTAATACCACGTAATTTATTCATATGGTCATTATGAATGACTATTTGGTTCAAATTCGAATTATTTTTTGGTAAAATGATATCATCTGGAAGTGAAATTGTTATATTTGGAATAAATTGAAACGTTATATTGGAAGAGTAGTCACTTTTTGAACTCAAAATTGAAGAACTAGTATACACTGTACACCCTGGCATTATGTTCAAAATACCTATATGAGAAATGATGAAAGACTTTTTCAAATGTTTACATACTAAATTGATCACTTCCTCATTGGGACATACAAAAATCCAAGAATTAATTTTTGCAAGTTGTATAAATAAGGACTCGGTCAGTTGCATAAATCTTTTTTCGCAAGAATGCGGAATAAAATTGACAGGAATGAACAAATTTGGTTCACATGCTCCATGCAAATGAACTAAATGAATAGGCTGTACTTGATCGCAGACATAACGATTTTGAAAAATAGTTATGCATCTTTCCAATTCCTTTCTATCCATGTTGAAGTAATATTGTTTTGACGTATCTATAACCATAATGTCACTTTGAGGAAGGATGAAAGAATATGAATTATTACCTATCTTTACAGGTAGGCTAACAATTTTAATAACATCATATTGCCTTACATTTACTAAAGGAATAACCAATAAAAAACTTAACCTATTATTATGGAAATATACATGTAATTCCCAAACCTTTTGAAGCTCAAAAATAAACTCATTAGTGAGTTTCACTGGAAATGTGAGTTCACTCTGTAAATGGACTTGAATACTTTTGAGATGTTCCAGAAGCATTTGACTATCCACTGCTAGAGAATGAAGTATTCCACGGCGAGATGAATCGATTATATTGATAATATTTATCTGTTGTGCCGAAAGCTGATCTGATACGGAAACATACGTTATCAGCGCGCTTTGCAGAGATACTACACAGTTTTCTAATTCGATTTCGCTTCTATTGATTTGTTGTAATTGTTTCGAAAGGAAGTTTATATTAGAACTCAAATCGTCAATTTCGCCATATAATACTGAATTATTATATTGTTGAATTACTGATTCAAAAACTGAAGTTTGTTCCTTAACAAGTTCGAAAATATGATTTTGATTATCATTCAACTTATTAATTTGCTTATCATAATATTCTGCATCTTCATCATCGAGGGTACCAAAAAGAAACTTGGATCCTCGTCCGATAAAGTTGAAAAGACCATTGGCGTTTCGTTTCGACTTCAACTTCACAGAATCACCCAACAATAATGACATTCTTTGATGCTGAAAAATCAAGACATTTAATTTAACATCAACAATTGGCAAAATTTTTTCACAAACTTTCTCAAAAATTGTTATTATACGGGGATAAATCTAAATAGGTGAGTAATCTCCAACGATTGTTGTATAGCTGAAGTATTCCTACCTGTTCGAAGAAAATTCCTGGACTTGAGTTTATCTCGGTTATATTGTATTCTTTATCGGACTGCACAGGCTTTCCAAGATATAGTGCGAGCAATCTGTGAAATTTTCATTCATTCATTGATTGATTTTTATTCTATGAAAAGTTTTAATCGATTATTATGAACTTTCACCCTTTTCTTTCCTATTAAAATTGTTGAATTTACGTCTGACTCGATGGAAACAATTTCATAAGGTCCCTTCCACAAGGGCAATAGTTTTTTACATTTTCCTTTAGGTGAACTTTCTTCCTTTAATAAAACCTTGTCACCAGTTTGGAAATTTACTACATTCAATTTTTTATCGTAATATTTTTTATTATTTTCTTTCGCTGTCAACAAATTTTCGCGAGCTATCATTTGTGCATTTTGCATTCTCGATTTCAATTCGTAACTATAATCATCGTAATTATATAAAACTTCCGGATTTCTAGTTAAAGAAGTGGGTAAGGTAGCTTTATGTCCAAATAGAAGTTCGAAAGGTGTGTAATTCGTCGACATATTGTGGCTAGTATTATATGAAAACATAGCGTAAGGAATCCATGTATCCCAATTTTCTTGACCCCCTTCGATAAAATTTCTCAAATATTCTCCTAACGTACGGTGACTTCTTTCCAGAGCGCCATTAGATTGTGGTCTGAAAGCACAAGTATTGATTTTGTCTATTTTCAACAACTTGCACGTTTCTTTGAAAACTGAACTCATGAAATTGGCTCCCTGATCCGTCAGAATGATCTGGGGTGCCCCAAAAATGCACACAATATTTTCAACAAATGCCTTAGCAATTGTGTTTGCCTCTTGGTCTGGTATTGGAATAGCGCAAGAGAATTTAGATAGATCGCACTGAAACGTTAAGATATATTTATTATTTCTTTGCGTTAACGGCAAAGGGCCCACTACATCCAAGAAACATTTTTCAAAAGGTACTTGGGCAGTGGAGGTTATTTGCAGTGGCATTCGAGTTCGTTTAGAAATTTTATTTTTCTGGCAGACTGAACATGACCTTACAAAGTTTTTAATATCATCGAACATATTTTTCCGTGAATAATTTTGCCTAATTCTCTTGAATAGTTCAGAAATACCGATGTGTCCACCAAAACTAGAATTATGGTATTCGAGCAAAATTGTTTGAATTTCATCTTTTGTCAGTTCACGTTGAATTTTGTCAAGAAAAATATAAACAATCACACTTGTATTTTTAAAGATATATCTCAACATACTTCGCAAATATTCCATTTTCAAATGATAAAATTCTTTTTGTTTCGTAATATTAGTAACGAGAACCTTATTTATGTTTTTCTCTCGACAAAACATACTCACATTCACCAGAGCTTCGAAAAGATGTTCATAATTGCATCTTGAATTTTCGTCACCTGGTACATTAGCGAATACAATAAAATTATTCTTTGACTTGGCTATTTTTAATCCGCGCTGGCTATCTTCGTCGAAGTTGCATAAGCGCAGTTTGTGATTTTGTATCAAATTACTAACCAACGGTTCATTTGCGATAATGTTGTTATTGCGAATGAAGGTTACTATGACACTATTCTCAACTTTCTGTGTAAGCACACTCTCATCACTTTCCCGAATATTACTATTCATTATTATCGTTTTCTTAATGTCAGCTAAATACTTTTTGTAATCGAGCTTTGTTTCTGAACTACCTTGATCAGGACCGTCTTCTGAAATTGAGAAAATTGCTCTACTCAAAGCATCAGCATTTGAATTTTGAATTCCTGATTTATGAACGATATCGAAAGTGTACTCCTCCAATTTTAATCTAAATCTTAACAGACGACTCGAAGGATCAGTTACCTTGAAAATCCACGTTAAGGGCTTACAATCCGTTACTACCTTGAACCTAGTACCAAAAAGGTACGGTCTAAAGTGAGAAATTCCCCATACAATCGCTACTAACTCTTTTTCGGTTGCAGAGTAATTGATTTCTGCTTTCCTGAGGCTTCTCGAGGCGTAAGCTATAGGCAAATCCCGACTGATTTCGCCTTGTGATAAGATAGCGGAGATCCCGTAATGACTGGCATCTGTCGTTAAGACAAATTCTTTATCGAACTGTGGATACTGTAACACGGGAGGACTGATCAATCTTTCCTTAAGAATATTAAAAGATTCCGTGCACTGAGGCGTCCAACTGAAAAGAGCATCCTTTTTCAGTAAATTGGTCAATGGCATAGCAATACGAGCATACCCAGGAATGTATCGCCTATAGTAGCCTGTTAACCCTAAAAACTGTTTAATTTCCTTTATTGAGTTTGGTTTCGGAAAATTTTTAACACATTCAACCTTTGCCGGATCAGGCAGGGTTCCATTTTCCGTTATGACGTGACCCAAATATGTTAATTCACGTCTCAAAAACTGGCATTTTTCTGCTTGTAACTTCAAATTATATTCCCTAAATCTGACAAAAACCTCTCTCAATTTTGAATTGTGTTCTTTCAAATTCTGACCATAAATTACTACATCATCCAAATAAACGAATATCTTTATTCCTTGCAATCCCGTTAAAACTGTATTCAGTAATCTTTGAAAAGTTGCTGGACTTCCCTTTAATCCAAAAACCATACGGTTATAATGATAATGCCCAAAACGAGTGCTGAAAGCAGTTTTTTCCTTGTCGGCTTCATCCATTAGAATTTGATTATAGCCGCTTGCCAAATCTAAGGTACTGAAAAATTTCGAATTTCCTAACTCATCTAAAATGGAAGTTATGTTTGGTAAAGGGTAGGCATCTCCTACTGTAATTTCATTCAACTTACGAAAATCTACTACAACGCGCCATTTTTTATTACCTTTTGCATCCGGTTTCTTTGGTACGAGAAGTAATGGCGAATTATAAGGACTTTTAGAAGGCGAGATAATCTCGTCTTTCAACATTTGTTCGACCTGTCTCTCAATCTCAAGTTTTTGTTGATGCGGAAGCCGGTACTGTCGCGTATATACGGGATCAGAGTGAGTAGTTGGAATTTTATGAGTCACGGCATTCGTATATGTTAGGGTGTCACCTTCTAAGTAAAACAAATCGTTGAATTCCGTACAGATATCAAGGATGGATTCGCGTTCTTCATTTGACATATGATCGGTTGTGATAATGGACTTAACTTTTTTTATACGCTCGTAATCCACTTCGGTTTGTTTCATGTGCAGTACTTCATAATTTTCTAGAGTTTCAGTTATCAAATTCATTTCCTCTAATTGAATATCACTTTCTGTGGAATTGAGTATACTAACATAGGCATAACTATCAACAGGTTTCATTAAACAATTACCTACATAAACCCCTTCAGTAATTTCTTGCTTCATACAAACTATTTCTTCATTTTTATCAACCTTTATTTTTATTATCACTTCACTTCTTGCTGGAAAATTTATTCGATCATTGTTTTGATTCAACTGTAATGTGACAGCTTTATCATTTACTGAAAGATTCAAACTTAGTTTTTCCAAATCTAAATTAGCCTTAGACATTTTCAAAAAATCTTTTCCCAATATGCCATCAAAATTTTCCAAAGGAAAATCTTTCTTTACTATCTGAAAAGAATAATTCACGCTAATATCATTTCCGAAATTTATTTGTCCATGATGTACCCCTAAGGTTTCAACAGTTTGATCTGATATACCATTTAAGTTAACTTTGAAATCATGATGAATGATAGCCTCATCAACTAAAGAAGTCACTTCTATCAAACTAATTTGAGAACCGGTGTCGACTAAAAATTTGCCTTGAGCACCGTTCATCGTAGGGATTTTAAGCATAACTGAATCTAGTTCAGTACATGAGTTATTAATAGTGAACATATCAATTTCATTGGGATTACTATAATTATCATTTTCCGAAGCAGGGTAATCATTCACTTGTGAATTCGGGAATTGGAATGGCTCCCTGCAGTCGTTCCAAGCCCTAGCTCGTTTCCCGAACTTGTACTAGGGTTGTCATTTGCAACTGGATTAATTGAGGTGTTATCTGTATTTTGGCCGTTTTTACGCCTCAATTTATAACAATTATTCAAAGAATGACCAGGTTTCTTGCAATATTTGCATATTACAGTTTCCTGAAAAACATTTACTGGTTCCCTCTTCACTTCTCTTCCTGAAAATCTCGGTAAACTTGCAGACGGTCTATTGAAGTAACAGTCTTCAGTTTTGTGATTATTTTTGTGGCAAACATTACACTTGAATTTATTTGGTAAGAATTTTGGGTGAGGTTTAGAACGTAAGTTTCGTTCTTCCTCGACAGCAGCTTCAATCGCTGATGTCAGATCGTCGAATCGACTTGCTTTTATAATGAGGCGAATACTTGAGTTCAATCCATCGACGAATGCTTTGAGGGCGGATTTTTTATTAAAATTATTTATTGCAACACGTGCTTCTTCTCCCGCTTGATACACAAGCGTCATTCAAATCAGATAATAACTGAATAATTCTATTAGAATACGACCTAACGTCTTCTGAGAAATTTTGCCTTATATTCAATAATTCGTTTTGTAATTGACCAATAGTTCTTTGTTCCAAAAATTCAGTTTGCAATTGTGCTCTTAGGTCTTCCCAATTTTCAAAAGAATTATATTTGACAATATTATATGCTTGTCCTGAAAGTTTTGATTTTATTATATTTATGAAAACTGGTTCGTCTCTAGCAAGATCAGCTCGTCCAATCTCTGAGTGAACAATATCGCAACATGTCAAAAACTTATGAAGCATACTCCTTTCTCCATTAAATTCTGGTATAATTTTCATAGCGAAGTCTATGTTGAGTTTTGGCATTTTGAGCTTGTGAGGGAACGAGTTTATGAATTACAATTATTGAAAAATAAAAGGAAAATGAGTCGAGTACAACAATATCAATAAACTTACAATAACACTGTGGCAGGCATTATATCCATTCACGCACAATTTCCGGAATACTGAAACGAAGTTCCGCTGGACTGGAACGCTGGATCGCTGGGTTACGGGAACACAGGAACGCCGGATCGTCGAAGACAGAATCGCTGGATCTCTGGAACGCCGGACGTTCGGACACTGGATCACTGGATTAGTGGAACTAACGATGGTGTTGACAGGTTACTCAGTTCACGGCTTTCTTCCAGGATCAACCCTGTCGAAAGAGTATTTCTGGCTACTCTTATTGCAGGCTTGTCGTCCTCAAATGAACGGTGAGATCAATGCACTTCTGATCTGTTCTTCCGGTGTCTGCTTACGCGTGAGACGACGAACGTTTGAAAATTTTGATGTAAAAATTTCTATTTTTCCACCAGCACACCGGACACCAAAATTTTATGTGGTATAGTCACTTGGGTTGGTCGAGCGGGAGCAGGGTTTAGAGGTAGCTGGTCGGTGGAAATATACTCAAACTTCAATAAGGGTGTTTATTGGATAACCCAATTCAGAGGATTGTCGTTTATATGACAGAGTTGGTACTATACTAACTGATTATGGTTCACAAAGTCTATTTAAATGACCATCATCACGTGAAGAATGTCATGTGATCATCACGCCATTAGGCTGATTGTCATTGGCTAGCAAAAGCTCATAGAAACAGTCGAACACACTAGAACTACCTTCGTTAAAAAGTAGAGTCTACATTTCGATTCTCATGAAATAAAATACTTATTCAGCTTTGTCATCAACAATGGTGATATACTTAATGTTATAGAAGAACAGGAATAATTGTTAAATGTGTATACAGCAAATGAGAAAATATGCAATTGAATATAGGGTGTTCCACCACTATATTACAGTATCATACTCCCGCGCCGGAGGTTGTGGGTTCGTGTAGGTCTCCAGTCATCTAATATAGGTGGCGCGAGAATGGCAGCAAGTCACTTCACTGTGGTGAGAATCCTAACGGTCTGACAGGATATCACGCTGTCTGCATACCCAACTGGGACTTCCTCCAAAAGTACTCCTATATAAACCGGATTCGTGCCTTATTGATAAAGATGAGCTGGCAGTATTTCTTGGAACAAAATAGGTAAGTAACGAATTCAAGTAATCTCCCGACATTATTTTACAATGATGAAATACTGCTGATAGTGATCATCGAGATAGATGGTTTCTTAGGAACAGTACCTCTCTATATCAAAATAATAGGTGATCTGCTCTTTCGAAACAGAATATGCTTGGGATTATGGGAGTATGAAATTTTATGATCTCATTTACAAATGTCTCTTTCTAGCGTAGAGCAACTACAGACTGTGAAACTGTGCATGAAATGATACGTGGCTGCTATAAAAATGTATGAAGCAGAAATAGTGGTTTCGCTGATGTGTTAAACCTTGTCGATAACCACATGAAGGGACGAACCAGACAGATATATTTTTTCACAAAGCACAACTGACGTTTTGTTATATCGCCGAACTGCTATTTTGGGTACGAGTAATATTTGAGAACTGTTCTCAATCTGAACTAGAGTATCCTGCAAACATGTTAGCGAATGTATTTGGGCCTGTGCCTTGTCTTCATATTTGGAGAAAGGAATCATAGATGAATTGTGATTTTACCAATAGATTCAGGAAAAAATCAAAACTAACGAAAACTTTTTGTTGTTATTTTTACGATAAGTTTTGCATTTTGGAATTGTTGTTTAGTGGCCGAGGTTATATCCGAATCAGATTTCTTTTTTCTGGTTGGATTATGGTCACGGCATGAATTTTACTGGTCAACTCAATGCAAAATGCAATTTTTGGTTACCTAGATACCAATCCTGGTGGGTGGGATATCATGATTGATGCACCAACCTACTAGATCCATCTGGGTTCTCCTACAGTTAAAACAGCGGGAGTGCTAGCATAAAATCGGTGAGACACCACTCGTCCCTTGTTTGAAGAGGCTTTGCTTTCATAGCACGCTCCTTAGACTGTTGAATAAGAGAAAAAATGTGATCGTTCTTAGCAGCTTCGTATGTTCCATAACGTCTATTCCGTGCTACAATTTACACTGACTGTGCGGTTTCAGTTTGAACGGGGTATATCACCCATTCAAAGGTTAGTAATGATTAGAAGTATAATAGTTACTATTATAATGAACGCCGCCATCAACTTCGGCCTAAGTCTCTCAGCAAATATGCCTTGTTATTAATTCTTCACTACATTATTCAGGAGCAGCTTGTCTCTTCGCGGATCCCTCATCAATGAAACGTGGCAGAGTCATTTTCGATAGGATAAAGGGGACATTCTCTCGATAAAAATTCCTGTGCCATGTGGGTATTGAACCCAGGATCTCTCGGTCACAAGCCGAGCACACAACCATCTGCTCCAATTCTTTCGCAAGCTGCAATCATTTTCGTTTTTTTTTCAAAATCGAACGGAGCACAGCACAAAATCACATCTATCATTGAGTCATACAGTGGAGTCTGATATGAGTTGATTAGAAGATACATTTTTATTAGATTATTTCATTAATTTTGTTTCACCTAGAAATCAGAATAATCGAATGTGCGTATACTGAATACGAGATTAAATTATAAGTTAAAAAGAGTTTGCCATATATTCGATTGTAAGATGGTATCTGCTAACAGATGAAAGGTTTCATGAAGAGTTTTAGAAAAGATATGTATTTGCGCCAGTTTCAATCGTAATTTCGGTAAGTGAACAAGTCCAGGCAGCAGTTGTTCTTATTCTTCATATATGGCTGATATAGATTCAATTTGTTGATATAATTTATATTTCAGTCACCTTGTATATAGGTCGATGCATATTATTTTCTGATATTTGTCAACGTCAAATAATAAGAAATGTTATGGTAACATGTACATAAAAAAAAGGTTGTTATCCAAGAATTTTGTATAAAAAGTTCATAAAAAATAAAAACTGAACAGAAATCATATAAAACTACAGTCCATTCATTTCGAAGAAACCCAAAAGAACCAGTTACGACATTGGTCCTTCCATCCGCACGTAAATCAATCAGAAGAAACCTACGCTTGGAGCAGACATCAGCATTCAGCAAGCCGATTCCCCAAACGTGAGTTCCTGTCCATTCCTTTCCTTACCCTTCCTCTCATTTTGAACTGGTATTGTGTGATAGTTTCATATTTTCTCGTTCAAATGGCAGACAAGCTTAAATCTAAACGGGCTCAAATTAAAAGCAGATTGACGCGTTTTCAAAAGTTTATCGGATCTGTTAACAAAGAGAATTTGAATGATAGTATTATTGCACAACTAAATCTTCGCATTGAAAAGTTTGAACCCTCATGGGACGATTTCAATGAGGTGCAGTCACAACTTGAAGATTTAGAATCCACCGAAAATGATGAGACTGAGCGGGAACAATTTGAAAATGCATATTTTGATATTTTGAGTCAAGCAAAAACATTATTTTCTGAATATTCCCCTCTTGTAGAAAATCGAAATCAAAGTGAAATTTCTGATAATTCAAGTACTTCTAAATATTTTTCCAACCACAATGACAGTATAAACGTCAAGTTGCCTACAATAAAATTGCCCACTTTTGATGGTCAATATTCCAATTGGCTTGAGTTTCGTGATGCTTTTAAAGCTTTAGTTGATGAAAATAGTTTTTTGTCGAACATTCAGAAATTCTTCTATTTGAGATCATCTTCAGAAAAAAAAGCCTCTAACATCATTAAAGCTATCGAAGTATCATCCGATAATTATCTTGTTGCTTGGAACTTATTGACTGACAGATATGAAAACAAAAGCTTGATTATCCATAACCATGTAAGAGGGATATTCGAATTTCCAGCAGTAAGCAAAGAGTCATATTCAGACTTAAGAAATTTATTTGACACTGTAACAAAACATTTGCGCTCATTGAAGGCTCTTGGTGAACAGACAGACACATGGGATCGACTTATAATTTACATAATCACAAATAAGTTTGATTCGACTACTCGAAAAGACTGGGAATCTCATAAATATGAGAAATATTTGCCAAGTATGAAAGATATAAATAGTTTTTTGAAAACAAAGTGTGAAATTTTGGAAAAAAATTGAACAAAATAAATTTGAAAAACATAAGTTGCAAACAATTTTGAAGAAAACTAATTCATATGTCAATACGGAAAAAATTCAGTGTCCATATTGTAAAAAAAAAACATGGCTTGTATAGGTGTTGGAATTTTTTGAAACTTCCAGTCGCTCAAAGAGTAGTACAAGTCGAAAATCTAAAGTTATGCCTGAAATGTTTGCGTTCCCATGATCAAAATCAATGCACTTTCAATGACTGTCCAAAGTGTAATAAACCACATAATACCTTACTACATTTTGATTCCAATAATCAGAAATCCGATGGTAGAGCGGGAGTTTCACAATCAAGTTCAGTGAATGAAAATATATCTGTCGACACAGAAACAAATGTCAATGTCAATACTTCAGATATACAGAGTCATAATTTTCAGTCATCAACAAATTCATCAGGTGTCTCCCAAGTCCTACTATCAACTGCAATCATAAAGTTAAAAAATCCCAGAACAAATATGATTTTAAAATGTCGGGCATTGCTCGATAATGGATCGATGAGTAATTTCATTTCTTCAAAATTGTGCCAGAAACTTCAATTAGAAACAACCAAAGTAAATCACGTTGTGAAAGGTGTAGGCGAAATATTGTCAAATCTTAGTGATCAAATAAATGTTTCAATTATGTCTTGTCATAGTGAGTTTAACATGAATATTAACTGTTTGGTACTACCGAAAATAACAGATCAATTGCCTTTATTTTCTTTCAACAGAAATGTATTCAACATACCCACTCAATGCGTTTTGGCTGATCCAAATTTCAATATAAGTAGTAATATTTATATTCTATTGGGAGCTGATGTATTTTGGAAAATCATTTTGATTGAACATGAAAATCTTTCAAAAAATATGCCAAGATTACAAAACACAAAACTTGGATGGATATTGGCCGGTAATTTACATTTTCAGAAAAACAATTATGAATCATTAAATTTTTTAAGTGTCGATTCAGAAAGTTCATTGAACAACTCAATTGTTAAATTTTGGGAGTTAGAAAATATTAATAATAACTGCAAAATTTTATCGGAAACTGAAAAATATTGTGAATCGCTTTTTGAGAAAACAACTAAACGCGATACTAGCGGTAGATTCATTGTTGAAATACCTTTCAAAAAATCAGTAGAACTGTTAGGAAATTCGGAAAAAACGGCACTTAGTAGATTTTACTCGTTAGAGAGAAAATTAAGCAGAAATCCTCAATTGAAAGAAGAATATGTAAAATTCATGACTGAATATGAAACCTTGAATCATATGACAGAATTGAAAAATGGTGAAATTGATCTAAATTCAACTAACTTCCATTTACCACACCACGCTGTCATCAAGGAGAGTAGTTTAACAACGAAATGTCGTGTAGTATTTGATGGATCAGCAAAAACCGACAGTGGTTTATCGCTAAACGATGTGCAGTTCTGTGGTCCCACTTTGCAAAGGGACTTGTTTTCAATTTTGATGAGTTTACGGAAGCACGTTTATGTTATCTCTGGAGACTGTGCAAAAATGTATCGTCAAGTACTCATCAGTGAATCGCATCGAAATTTTCAATTAATTTTCTGGAGAGCAAATCCCCAAGATGAACTCAAAAGATTCAGGTTAAATACTGCCACTTACGGCACTGCTTCAGCGGGTTATTTATCAATCAGATGCCTGATTCAACTGGCAATTGACCATAAAGATAAATATCCAACTGCAAGTAAAATTATATCAGATTCATTTTATGTTGATGATCTTCTGACAGGGGCTGATAGTGAAACTGACATAATCAAAATTCAATTAGATATTACTAAAATTTTATCAAGTGGTGGTTTCGAATTGCGTAAATGGCTTTGCAATGATAAAAGGGTGCTCAACCATTTGTATGTTAAAAAGGACCTAGACGCTGACATACTACATATTGGTGAAAATAAGCAAAATAAAACGCTAGGAGTCTATTGGAATCCAAACGTTGATCTCATTCAGTACCGAATTCATAATAGCTCTCGACTAACAAATGAACAATTTTCGAAACGTATAATACTTTCAAAGATTTGCCAAATATTTGATCCATTGGGTCTGCTAGGTCCAATAATAATAGTTGCTAAAATGATCATTCAACAATTGTGGAAACTGAAAGGCACTTGGGATGATAAAATTCCTGAAGAATTAAACATTGAATGGTCCAAATTCGAACAGGAATTACCTATAATCAATGATTTGAAAATACCTCGCAATGCATTCATTTCCGAATATATTAGGGTAGAATGCCATGGTTTTTTCGGATTCGTCTGAGAAGGCGTACGGTGCTTGTATTTATATTCGATGCGTGAATTCATCTGGATAATTTTTTTCTAGACTTCTCTGTGCTAAATCGCGAGTTGCACCTATTAAACAGATAAGCTTACCTAGGTTAGAATTATGTGGTGCAGTATTACTTGCCAATCTAGTAAAAAAGGTTTCAGATTCTCTGGAACTGAAATTCGATAAATATTATCTCTGGACCGACTCTACTATAACATTGGCCTGGATTCGGACAGAGTCCAGTAGATTCAAAACTTTTATTGCTAATCGTATTAGTGAGATACAGTCATTAACAAATATTTCAGATTGGCACCATGTTAGTTCAAATGACAATCCTGTTGATCTATTATCGAGAGGTTTTACACCAACCACTCTTTCGAATTCAGATTTGTGGTGGAATGGTCCCATATGGCTTTTGTCTACATGTTCCCAATGGAGAATTGAGGATATTGATACAAATTTTGATATTCCAGAACAACGAACCGTTTTTAACATCTCTATCAAATGTGATGGTCTCAACTTATTCACTGAATTCTCCTCTCTCAAAAAACTACAACGAGTATCAGCTTACATTTTGAGATTTATCAATAATTCAGAAATATGCCAGAGTCAAAGACAATATGGTACATTAATAACTCCTACAGAATTACAAAACTCATTGTTTTTATTATTGAAAATCTCTCGGATTCAGTCCTTCCCACATGAATATTATGATTTGGAAAATGGAAAAAATATCAATAAAAAAAAGTAAAATTTTATCTTTGAATCCATTTTTTCATGAAGGTGTCATACGCGTAGGTGGTCGACTTTTCAATTCAGTTCAATCATTTGACAAGAAACACCCAGTATTAATACCTCAAGGTCATAAATTGACGGAACTGATTCTAAAAAATGAACACGAAAAACTTCTACACTGTGGGGTTCAACAATTGCTGTATTCAATTCGTGAACGATTCTGGCCTATATCTGGACGTAATTCTTGCAAAAATATCATTAGAAAGTGTATTGTTTGTATCAAGGCAAAACCTAATCCTACGAATTATCTGATGGGTAATCTTCCAGATGTTCGGGTGAATGATTATTCGCCATTTTTAAATGTTGGGGTGGATTACGGGGGACCATTCTGGCTTAAGGACAGAAAAACCCGTGCACCTGAATTAACCAAGGCATACATGTGCCTATTTGTTTGTCTGTGTACCAAGGCAGTTCATATAGAACTGGTGTCTGAATTAACCACTAATGCATTTATTTCAACTCTCACTAGGTTTGTCAGTAGAAGGGGCAAACCCGCCAATATATATTCAGACAATGGTTCCAATTTCGTTGGTGCAAATAATGAACTCAATGAAATTGCGGAATTCTTGAAAAATCAGTCAAACTTCTTAGAAACACATTATTCCAACGAAAATATTAGGTGGCATTTTATTCCTGCTCAGTCGCCCAGTTTCGGGGGAATTTGGGAAGCCGGTATAAAAAGTGCAAAATATCATATCAAAAGAGTGATAGCTGACACTAAACTCACTTTCGAAGAATTCAGTACAATACTAGTTCAAATCGAAGGTATCCTCAACTCCCGTCCTTTGTGTCCCCTATCATCTGACCCAGAAGACTTATCTGCTCTAACGCCAGCACATTTCCTCGTTGGAAAAACACTGACTTCATTGCCCGAAATCGATACCAAGGACATTCCTGAGAATCGTTTACTCCGATATCAACGTCTACAAAGTATATCCCAACATTTTTGAAGGAGATGGCAGAAAGAGTATTTAGCAGAGCTGCAAACTCGAACCAAGTGGAAGACGAAATCCACTGAATCTCTGAAAATCGGATCCATGGTGCTAATAAAGAACGAGTCTGGATTCACTCAAGACTGGCGGCTTGGTAGAGTTACCAAATTACATCCAGGAAATGATGGAGTCCTGAGAGTAATCAGCGTGAAAACCCGAGGTGGAGAAGTAAAACGTTCACTTGGTAAAGTGTGTGTATTACCAATCGAATAATGCTGAACTTTCGAGACAGACATTTTGATTTTCATTTTTTATTCTCATTCAATTCGACTTCGTTGAAAGTGTTACTTTCAAGGTGGGCGCCATGTTAATTTGTTGATATAATTTATATTTCAGTCACCTTGTATATAGGTCGATGCATATTATTTTCTGATATTTGTCAACGTCAAATAATAAAAAATGTTATGGTAACATGTACATAAAAAAAAGGTTGTTATCCAAGAATTTTGTATAAAAAGTTCATAAAAAATGAAAACTGAACAGAAATCATATAAAACTACAGTCCATTCATTTCGAAGAAACCCAGAAGAACCAGTTACGACAATAGATATTTTTCCAGATTATTCAAAGTTTTCTAAATATCTGACAAATTGGTACGAGGCATATAAAACAATTATTTTCCCTCAACTTTTTCGAAACACTCGTATTGCTCATCAGACTCGAGCCGTATAGGTGAATAACGTTATAGCGCAAAATTGTGTTATTTAAAACCAGGAAGGATGTTCATCATCTTGGGGCTGATTCTCCGTGCACAACTGCGACATATATTATCGAGGTTAAAGTGATTTTTTCCAACGCGATGAGGTGTATCATTGCAAATATTACAAAGTATTTCTGGATCCTTTTCCTCAATTCATGAAATAGATAATTTCATCAAATTGTTTTAACTGAGACTGTTTATTTCTTTTCCAGGAAAAATGCTCGTTTCTGGTTCCTTAATCTGCGATATATCTCTTGTTTGTATAGCGCTGGTGATAGTTACAATCACCTATTTCAAACAAGTCTTCAAGTATTGGTCTCGAAGAGGTATCGAAGGTCCAGAACCCGTTTTTATTCTCGGAAATGGACTGGATGTGGCAACCGGAGACAAAACTATGGGAGAGCTCTGGAAGAAAATTTACTTCGAATTGAAATCCAGAGGACTCAGACATGGAGGAGGTTATTTTATTGCAAAACCAATGTACACAGTGGTCGATTTGAATCTCGTCAAGGCCATCCTACAAACCGATTACCACTACTTCAACAGTCACGGAACATACGTGAATGAGAAAGTAGATCCGCTTTCAGTGAACATTTTCAATTTAGACGGTCACAAATGGAAGGAGATTCGTAACAAGTTGACACCTACTTTCACACCGGGAAAGATTAAAACGATGTTCAATACTATTGTTCAGTGCTCGATGATATTAGAAGAACTCCTTCACAATTCTGCGGTGAGCAATCCTGTGGAGATCAGAAATGTGATGAGTCGATTCACAATCGACACTATAGGTAATGATCATCAGTTTTCAGCTCACTATAACGGATCTTCATTGAAATAACCCTTTCACTCACCACTTTTTTGTGAGAATGAAAATCTGAAATTTGGTATGCAGTTGTAATGTTTTTTGGGATTTTTCAAATTATACTCGTGATTAGGCATTGGCCCCTTTTGATTCATTTCACGTGATAATCTTGAAAATAATTTTCAGTTTCGTTGATTTTCCATTGCACCCAAAATTTTTGCAACGCGTTTCAAATGATTAGCCGTTATGTGTTCTTGGTAAATGACCGATATTTTCAAGTCATACCTCTTTCTGGGGTTGATTTTCAAAATTGGCTCTTTTGGTGTTGGATACAATCGGCTCTTCTTGACATGCTGAAGGTCTTACTAGTTTTTTTTGTAGTTGTTTCATTGCAATTTATCGAGTTTTCTGCTACATTTGCACGAATATTAACAATATCCAGTATATTTCTTTGTGCAATTTCCGAATAGGCTGCATTTTTTGTATTCTATCCAAAAATTCACAGAGGCTGGAACGAATGAATGTGCGATATATAGTTATGAGGGAGTCAATTTCATCAATTCCCCCTCCCATGTTGTAGTATAACTTATAACTTCTGGTCGTTGGAAGTGAAAATTCTCTTTGGTATACATGTCCGATCTTATACAAGGGTCTATATTATCTATCGCCATGGACATTTAACGCCATTATGACTGGTGTGTTATTGTATTACTTGGTAATCACTCGATTGTCAACTTTCAGTTCTTACCTAAGTTCAATCCACAATTTCATTTACTCAGTTTTTTCGAAGATTTCATCGGTTCAATTTTTGATTTTCAAATGGGGTCATAGTACTGAGATCACATTATATATGAATTTTTTATTCACGAGTGGCAGGATGCAATGTATTTCGCTTTGTTATATTATTGAGGAGTACGGATATCTACTCTTCCATCATTTAAAAAAACTGCTAATAGTTTTCATGTGAGAAATCGAAGGTGTAGTCTGGAAATAAACGAAATCTTGCGTTGTGGAACTATAATGTCACAAGATTTTCGAAAGAAAAGAAAATTGCTAATTCTTCATCGAAAAACTGCCATTAATACTACTTTATATCAGTAATGGTTGATGATTGGTTAATATTATTCAGAACATACCCTTGAAATAGATATCGAAAAAAAAAACCTGAATAGTCAAATTCAATAAATGACACCAACAAATCAAAAGTATGCTTCATTGAGGGATTTGAATGAAATTTGAAAAAAGAGGAGAGAAGCGAAATGAGAAGTGATAAAATTGCAGGTGAATCATTCCTGCTTGATCTAGTTTGCATTAAAAAATGATAATTGAATGACTATCCCACTCAAAAATCAAATCCCAAAAATATAACAAATAGGAAAGAAATGAATGTTGAAACGAACTTGTGGGCCGAACTTTGACGGGATATTCCTTTCATCAGTGGAATCACCAGTATACAAACCCTGTGCGGCCCGGGCTTATAAACAGAAAGCTAGCCTTGTTCAGAATAAGTTGATGTGTAGATATGAATTATTTGACGTTTTTATGCGTTTGAACGTTCGTATAAAATCAAACTATCATTCAAAATCTTGTACCTAGTTTTGTTCACTTCCATTTCAGCTTCCATGTTCAGATCTCTTGTCACATCCTGAGTTTATTCATTTCTTGCTATAACTAGCTACACCATGTGAGATGTGCACAATTCATTTATTATATATATATATATATATAAAAGAGAAATAAGTCTCCGACCCTTTCACGATGTTAAACGAAGTGAGCTAGTCCGTGAGCGAAGAATCACTAACAAGAGACTACTTTTCTCTGAATAAAATCGAGAAGTTTTAATGAATATTTTGGTGTCGAGCCCAACACATGAGAAGTATACTCCAAAACAGGCCATATCTGTGCCTTGTTGATCATCAGAATCTGACAAGAAGTGAGGTATTTTTACGCACGAAACAGAAATCCAAACTTTATACCTTTATACTTTTACTAATCGTAAGTTCCAGCATCGAGATACTTGACTTTGTAGGAATAGTTACTCCTGACATCTGAATATTGGATGAAGATTGATCGGCTTTCATTGAGAAGAGACATGCCTGGGTTTTTCTATTGTTTTCGCAGTCATTGTTAATCATATTCAAGCTAATGCCACTGTATCTTTGTTTGTACTGATATGGGAACTCTGGAGGAAGAACTAGTATGAAGAGAAATGTCGCCCGCAAAACATTGCACTGAACAAGTTGTTTTCTTCAGCAAATAACTGACATGAAGCGCCAAGGTGAGCGCCAGAACGCAACCTTGTGAAACACCTGCAGTTATTGAGAGAATATCAAACGATACTCCATCAACAATCACATATAGACCTATCAGGCAGGATACTCTTCAATAATGCACA
Organism: Zygogramma bicolorata; assembly: GCA_032362365.1. Lineage (NCBI taxonomy): Eukaryota > Metazoa > Arthropoda > Insecta > Coleoptera > Chrysomelidae > Zygogramma > Zygogramma bicolorata. The sequence continues at coordinate 36,184 of JAVJAQ010002744.1, forward strand.
CAATTGAGAAGGTGAACCATAAGACGGCAGTTTAGAAGGGAGACTTCGATGCCATACTCGATCAAATGCTTTTGAAATGTCGACTGCAACAGTTTCCCCCTTTCTTCGAATTTTTCGATGGAATGCTGCCAAATATGTAAAACATACGCCAATAAGTCACTGGTTGGTCTCAGATGGTGAATTCTGTATTGTCGGTCATTAATTATTCCTGATCCCTCCACCTATTTAATGAGCTTCATATCGATTGCTTTTTCCATAACATTGGATATGACAGACAGCGATGGAATTGGTCTCTAACTACGAAGTGAAGTTTCCTATTTTCTGGAGGAACTGTCTGAATCCTGTCTATTTTCCAAGACCAAGGAAAGACAGTCAAATTGTACGAAAGGAGGGACTATTCGTAATGTTCCGGTGTCATTTCGGCTATACATACTTCAAGAACAATTTGCTGTAATTCAGGTTCATTGAAATATTCTTTATATTCTGTTGGCGGAAAATCATATCAGGCAAATGACTGTCGACAGGCGTGATATTTGGAAGTTCTTTTCCCGATGAGTACATAGTAGAATTTTCAGCAAACATCTTAGCAAAAATATTCGCTTTTTGTTGGGCAGTGGTGGCTTGTGATCCATCCTCTTTGGTGAAGTGGATAAAAAAAATGAAACCGAAATTCATAGCGACAGCTTCAGCAAATGACCAAAATGAAAACCGTTTGGACATTCAACGAGTCTTGAACGAATTCTATGATCATGTGCGTTTTTAGCAGCTTCAATTATTCCACTACACCTATTTCTTGCATATACATACGTTCCTGAACCTGGATTTTGGCACCAGCGATTGAATGCCGCTTGTTTGGATGTGAAATCCTCAGAGCAGCTTCTATTTAATCAGGGTTCCTTAGATTATGGTGTCTTTGTACTACTTGAAATCAATGCCTCCATTCCCAGAATGATTTAATCAGATCATTCATGAGCATTTAATGTGGGATTACCAAATAAAAAACACACCCTCCAAAGAAAATGAGAGGAAATCATTCAAAGACCGTCCAAGTCGGTTGACTTGTAATACCAAACACGACGTGTGGGTAGTTGTTCAGTTATCGGGGCTGAATAAAAAAAGTGGTAGAAATCAAAGAGGGATCAGAATTACCCAAGGGAGGGGTTAAAATTTGATCCGATAAAGATCAGAATGAGTAGTGAGAAATAGGTCCACTGCATTGGCAAATAGGGTATTCGTGTTAGGAATACGAGTGGGTTGATCTATCAGTTGTTTCACATCATAAGTAGTAACGAATGCCTCTGCCTGTCGTCCTTTTTCATCTCTTTCATTTGAGAATTTAGGCCATGCCGAATTATGTTCACTAAAATCAACCGAAGTAGTGACTTCAGCAGATGGATGGTTTCCTTTGAAGAAATCGATTTTTTCCGATAGGAATTCGAAGAGTCTGTTAAACGAGTAATTGTTAGATGATAAATGAAGGTAACAGACAAATTGTTGACGATTGACAAGCCTAAACCACATAACGTCAAAATACTTCGATTCTAGCTTTTCTTCGCATTGTCACGATAAAACACTTCTGAAGTATAGGCGAACACCATTTTCGAAACGAAAGCAGGAACAGAATTCTTGACCTGGGCAGAGTGTATGCAATTTATTCGTAGAGGAGTTTCAGTTAGAATGGAAATGTCAAATTTCAACACTTGCAGATGGTTTATTCCACGAATGTTACAATAATTAATTCTCAATACTTTCGATGAATGATTTTCCCCAGTACTCCTTGCCGGAAATATCACACACATAGTGAAATATAATAAATTATCACTTCACAGCACATATAGTTGATATGGTGGTATCTTACCAGGTAATGTAAGAAACATCTTTCACCTAGGGTTTTCTCTCAGTCGCCTTCAGTATTCACATGATAAAACTCAGAATAGAATGACCATGTTACATGTACGTAATCATGTAGGAACTGCATGTATCGATCACTATGAAGAAAGGGGAAAACTGAGTTATGTACCTAAGGTTCCTCAGAAACATAATGAAACTATTATGATCCTCAGTTTCAGTCACGAATTTCGAGCAAATTCGAAAGATTTTAAATCAGAACGCAATCACTGAGAATTCAATTACAATTTCACCAACTTGAAAGCAAATATATACCTATCAGTCAGTCAGAATGTGATAACAACTACATAATTTCCTTGATATCTCTCAGTGGATGCAAGAAATCACACGAAAGACATGAAGAATTTATATACGAATCCTATAACCGAAAAGTTTTCTTAGAGCGCGAGGGAAAAGTTTGGCATTACAAATAAAAAGTTACTGAATCAGAGTAGACATCGAAATAATATTCGCAAAGGGCTCCTCTGCTAGCAAATTCTCGTAAAGTTTTCTTTGATTTGAATAATTGAGAATCAAGAATGCGAGATATGAAAATGTGCTGAGAGTTATTTGGGTAAAAGTCTACCCACCAGGGTTCTTCTGCATCGTGATCGAGTGCATGTTACCAGGATTGTTTCTAGTTTCCTCAAGAACTTCATTCCCATTCGATGGGTTGACAATACGTCGAAAATCAAAGCTTGATACTACTACTACTGCTGCATCGAAAATGGTGACTTGAGGTAAATCAGAAACACCTGAAATATGACACTTGAGATTAAAAAATTCATTGATGATAGTGGCTGAGAGGCGAAACGTGGGGTGAGGAATCGCAAAATCGAACATGTTGTGAAAATGAAATTTGCGATGTAGATATGGCAAGCAAATTTCGTAAAATTTCTCATTTTCCAAATATCTCTTTGAATTTATCAACCGCATTCGAATGGTCCCTCGAATTTCCTTTTTTTCCCAACCGTCTTCGAATTTTCTCTAGGTTCTGAGATCCCAATAGTGATAGTCGAAATATAATCACACGGAATTGCCATTGGAAAAGTTAGAACTACTACCATACAGGCAGTTTGTTAGCTCACTTTCATTAATATAACATTGTTTTTGATTGCTATTCTGTATCATAAATATATATTGTTTTGCTCTCTGTTTTCAGGTTCATCAGCTTTCGGTATAGACACAAATACCATGAAAGATCCAAATTCAGAATTTAGGAAATACGGTTTGATGATGTTCAACATGAATATTCTATCTGCGATGAGGCAATTTTGTGTCATTTTCACACCACATTCATTCTTACGAGCTATCAATTTCTCTACGATCAGCAGCAGAATCAGGAATTTCTTCTACCACATGGCTGTCGATACCATCAAATACAGGGAAGAACATAATTTCGTGAGACACGATTTTATGCACTTGATGGTTCAAATGAAGAATGGAACATTCGTTGATGATGGAGGAAAAGCTACAGGTTGATTAATTCGATATATATATATTTTTTAATTGAACCATAGAATATTGTTCAAGAGTATCTTCTCTCGTTCCTATTCTGCTGATTCCCAGTGTGACAAATTCCCTCCGTTTTTGACATATTTAATGAAATTAAAAAAAATATTTGAAGATTCATGAACGATAACCATTATAGATATATGAACTTGAAGAAGAAGGGAAGCATTATGCATGCAGAATTCCAGACCGGTGTTCCGATTCCCAGCCTCTTTTGAATTGAACTGACCGATCCTTGATGAAAACCCATATTCAACAAAAAATATCACAGATCCCTGTACAACTTTTCGAAACAGTGGGTTTGGAAAACACGACACTCGTTTCGCTATACAAAAACTTCCTCAAGCATGATAAACATGTCGCATTTTTGTTAACTGTGATATTTTCTGTCAACCACTTTTAACTGTCATTTGGCAAAACTTTATCAACAAGAAACCACTGATGTGATCATGCATATACTTTCTCATGATGAAGAGACTCTGACTTTGAATAGAATTCATAATATGTAACTATTGTTTTCTAACTTGGACCAATAATTAAGCTTCATCAACATAAAAATTTTGTTGACGTGAAATGCATACTGTTTTTTCCATCCCTTGGACAAAAACTGTTTTTTTTTTCGCGTACACATAGTTACTATTAACAGTCGTTCCTATTTGATCAACAGCTGCAAGCACCAAGTAGGAGCAGTAACATTCTTGAAAATACCAACTGAGATGTGGGCAAAACGTCGAAACTCAATACCGACAAACAATAGCATCACCCTATTGTTAATATTACGACCACTCATTTACTCCCAATGAATGGTATAAATACAATATGAATTTTATCATAAGCCAACAAAAAAATAACGAATAACGGATGGAAGACTAAATTTCGGACTATCAAATCGGAAGAGAGGAATTTTGTAATTTTATCTTTTCATGAGACACCCAAAAAAGTTCATCAAATATAAAGAAGGATCAAGAAACAAGAAACACTCTGCCTCTCATTGAGATCAATGATGACATGCGCATTAATTTCTATAAGTGATTAATCATCGTGTGGAATTCACAAACACAACCTTCAGAATTCTGTTGCGATATATCATTCTTCGTAAAATAACCTTCATTCCTGCCGACCGTTGTAAACAACACTTTCAAGAAATGCGCGTTTGAGTTGATAAAAATATAGACTCATCGATCTCACCGAAAATAGGTAATCCACATAGATTATATAGCATGAATATTTATTCCATTATTTGTAGTATGACGATAATTTTTCAATAACCAAACTACTAATCAATTCAATGATATGCTAAGATCAACTTCTTCGTGCACACTTTTTGGACAGGTTCTGCATGACATTTTCTTGTCAACCAGACGACCTGGAGGACCCCTTTTTCACTGTGTATTTCTCTTTCTCTATCAAGTCACAGTGCTACCGCGTCGGTTGATTAGTTGAATAAGCAGACCATACGTTTAGGAATTCTTATCTAGACAACCAAAAATTATCTCACAAAGCTATTCAGAAATATTTTTGCCCTAACCCACAAGCGATTCGAAAACAAGCGCCTTCGCCAACTCGAACATGAACCGACCTTACGACAAGACACATCTTCAACTACTCGATATAGAATGAAAAAGCATCACTTTGAGCATTCTTGGAACATTCCAGTTGACTTCATCGAAAAAATCAACTCGTTGACTCCATTCCCTCAGATTAGGTTGGACACTTATGCGCTTGATTGGGGAAAGAATACAAGTGAAAAAACATGAAAAAGTTGAAATGCAATGAAAAAGGCAATAAAAAAAGGTAACTCTATTAAGGATCATAACCAATGCAGTGAAGTTTTTGTAATCGTTCGTGGTAGGTTATAGTAGCCCTTTCTTCATTGTTCTGGGGTCATTTCTATCCAACACAATATGAACAAATTAAGTTGAGATTTATACACGTGTGAATGAGCCAGTAGAGGGTGACTCACAAGTAGACGGTCTGTAAAGGTTACATATTTTTGATAATGGGCATGACTCATTATTTTTACTTGTACAGAATGTTGCAGAGAAATGTGGCATGTAACGTCATATTTCTTCATCGATCACCCAAGTTTTCATTCCATTTTCCAGTTGTACGTTGATTTTTAAGAAGACATCCATAAAGGTTTTTCACAAAAACAGTTTACACAGGATGATCCCACAGTGAGAATAAATGATAGTGAGTGTTTTTCAGACGCTTCCTCTCAAATCTAACCTGTACTCAACTCCAAAAATTTCTTTTTCGGTTGCTCAGAGATAACGGGTCAATAACCTTCACTCCCAAACATTAATGTACGTTTTATCAAACATCCTGTACATTTCGACTCGATTGGAGAAAAACATAGACAGTGATGTTTGAAAGAAGAGATAATTCATCCGTTACCCCTGAGTACCCTGTGGAGGAAGTTTTGGAGTTGAGTACAAGAGAGTGTTGATGAAATGTTACTCAACAAAATCTTTAAAAAATTTTTCTGATTTGATTCAGACTACAAAAAATTAGAGTATGGCTATCCTCATTAGAACTTCCCTAGGAAGTTACAGTAAAACTCTAAAACTGAATGAATAATGAATACACATAAATTTGAAATGCTACATTTTTCAACAATTTTCTGCATACGCGAAAATAGGTATTTCGACCACATAGAGAAGTGACATGGAAAGTGACCTTTATTCTCATTCGTGCAGAAAGTACTTTCCGCACGGCTGTCAAGAAGCCCTCAAACCTCTGAATCCTGTAAGATTTACAGATGCAATTATTATTTGTTCCTCCCTATAGTTAATATTTTTATAAAATTAGACAGATTGGTAACGAATGAAGAAATGAAAAAAGAAGTGTTGTATTATGAGTACTTACTTAATGTCACATTTTCAAATAAACGTTAATTATACTTATTTTTTCATTTCACTATAAAAGTTATTGCAAATTAATGTGGACTTTTTATGAAAACAATATTTAAATATAGACAGACACAAATAAAAGTTGAGATTAGTCAGGCAACTCAATATAATAATTGTCTATTCACAGATCATACAACAATAACGTCCATTCAACAGTTATATTATAAATTATAAGTAGGTAATTATTACTAAAATCATTAAATTGAAGCTAGTTTCTGGCCGACGCGACGCCATTAAATCTATATTCATCAATAGTCAATTGCAATTATACCTCTAGAGACTGTCAGCAGTCAGGTTATGTTAAATTGAATTTGTATTGTAGCGTATATTACATATACACGACTTGATATTTACGTATTATTCAATAAGATAGGTGGGCGTAGGAAAAATGGTGTACATCACTAGTACGGAAAGTACGATTTTTCACACTATAAGGAAATATTGTAGCACGAGGCGTAAGCCGAGTGCAACAATCGCACGAGTAATATATACTATTAATCATGCCTACAAGTGACCTGCACAATATCTTCAATCAATATCATCAGAACTTACTCGGGTATAGATTCCAGAATGAATTCTCTATTTCATCAGATTGTGTTGGGTTTGAAATCACAAATACTATGAAATTTGTACATCACAAAAATTGACTTCGGAACAATAGTCAGGGTAGCATTTCGTAATGAACTTTTTCTACACCCGTACTACAATAATACATTTAGATGCTAATAATCCATTTCATTATGAAATCCATTAAGATCCAGATTTTCAATCACGATACAGTTTTTAAACCAATAGACACCCATTATTTTTCAATCAAGCATGATAAATCAGTAGGTATTACAATTAGAATATAGCTTTACCTTGACAATTGTATTATCAAAATTTCTGATATCAGCGATATAGAAAAATTACAATCGACTTCTCTACATATATCGAGAAAGAAAAAAATATACTACAGAATAATTATATTTTTCATTTGACAAATGCATGATATATATATATATATATATATATATATATATATATATATATATATATAATAATATGAGACACGGGTTCGATACCGGTCTCGGTTCTGCTTTTATCATTTTTTTTCTTCCTCTCCTCTTCATTTCTTATTGTTGGGTTTTCCGAGGTAATACCATTAATAACAATGTTGAAGAAATACAATGTAAGACTACTATTGTGTTCAATTCAAATTTAAATGTAATATTTATAGTATTTCATTATTTATCGGGTGTAGAAAACAGCGTATGCAACTCTCATGTAATAGTAATCAATACACTCGCATAAATCATACGAAACTCACCTTCAGCTCGTTTCGTTGATGCTCGTATATTAATAACCATCATTACATGATCGTTGCATACTATACTAATGTAATCTATCGAATATTACATCAAAGAAATGATGAATTTCTCGAGTTTTTATGTATCCTGAGAAAGGGAAAGGGAAATGATTTGCACTTCGCATCTCTTGATTCCATTTGTCTTGTTTCAAACCGATAGAAACAACTGTATCTGTGTCATCGGTTGGAAACATATTTATACACTGCTGAATAAAATTATCATTTACAGGCAAACTAACACTGAATGAAATAGCAGCACAGTGCTTCTTCTTTTTCCTAGCAGGTTTCGAAACATCTTCAACTACCATCAGTTTCGCCACTTACGAACTCGCATTGCACCAAGACGTCCAAGAGAAAGTTCGGAAGGAAATAAAGGCGGTATTAGCGAAGTACAACAACGAAATTACATACGATGCTCTGGCTGAGATGCATTACCTGGAGGCGGTGATTTGCGGTGAGTGATGGAAATCATACTGTGAACAGCTTTATTATGAAACAGAAGAGGTTATTCGGAGGAGTTTCGGTTAGCACGCACCTTCACGAATAAAAAAAATATTTAGGAACTCATATATTTTAAGCCTCCGAAAACGAATCAGAGGCGCTCTCTTTTTTTTCGTAAGCTGATGCCCTTCAAAATAGTATATTCCATCTTTTCTCATCCTCAAAAGAACCATTAAAATACCCTGGCATTCCATCATATGTTGTATTCACACATTATTTCACCTTCTTCTTTTTTTTCCAACGAATCTAACACATAGTCGATAAGCACACTTGAAAACTGACAATAAATCAATTCAACTGAAGGAATAATTGATGATAAACGGGATAGTGGCGCAACCATATTGAAATTATCCACTAGTATATCCATATGTTTTACAACTTTTGCAGATCAGTTCAACTGAAGACCAATATTTCAACAGAATCATTCATTTGCTCTCTGAGGCATTTTGTGTCAATCAGAGAAAAGCTTGTTTTTATTCACTCAAGACAATGGCACCGATTTCATCGGTTCCAGGACAGAAGAATAGATATTTTTTGATCGGATAGAGATAATTATTGGACTAACGAAATCAGAATTCGTCGCCCAGATGACAAAAACTTTCATCTCACAATTCTTTGATTTCAAGTTATGAAAACTGATGCAGACGGTGTAAACATCCAAGAGGCAACGCCATCTGCTGGGTGACGACCAAAGTCTCAAACTCTCACTGTCCAAGACAGAGGAGACCTCTTACAGCGGACCATCGTACGACGAAGTCGCAACAAATAGCCCGCCGCGATCGAGAATCGCCTTCGGTCAACTTGCAGAAAGCTGCAACCCTTCTGATGAATTCTGATTTCAAGTTATGAGTTTAATTATTGGCTGTTAATAATTTTCAATGTATCCAACACACACAAATACCTAGAATGTTAGTATTTTGATCATAAAATATTTATTAGAGCGATATGACCAAGAGTAATAAAGTTTTCGAGTATAAAATTGAATTGTCAGAAAGAATCGATGTTGGCAACATTGAAGAAAACTCGTCCGTTGGCGTATTGTTTGGATGAAGTTTTTTTTCACGTACTGTGACAGAACTGACAGCTGATGTTCATTGATAATTGACGTTTTTAAATACATACATGGGTGGACGACTAGGGGCTACCAACGTTAGTATATAAGAAGAAGGTTATCATACCGATCCCTCCATATTACCGGGGCGTCAATGAGGTTAAGGTGAAATTCCACTATCAACTAATATGCAAGTGGATTTCAGTTTCTGGTATCCGTTGGTAGGTAACAACAGATAGCCAAAAAAAAATACCTGCTTCCCTAATAAGATCTATGAATATCCGAGTATATTGAAAATCTAACTTTAGGGTGTTCTACATTGAACTCCAGTTGAGAAAAAGTGTGGATATTCATACCTTTCGCATTTGTGTTCGACAAATAATTCAACTCGATCGATATATGTGAAAATTGAAAACGGAAGCAAATGAAAAATTGATGAATGTATATGGTTGGTGAAAATCCGAAAGGAATACCTTTATTTAAAGAAAAAAAATGGGACTGTTCCTCATGCAGCAAGAAGCAGTTTGCCAGAGTATGATAATTACTCGTATATGAAATGGAAAGTATTTGGGTTTACCAGTCGTTCAAGGATATTTTTCCGAGGCCAAGAAAATGCTTGAGCTTTGTATTATACTTTGAATGTTATCTACGTCTTCTAATGTATAGTGTTCAATTTATATAGGAATCCGGATGAACTTATGAACAAAATGCATTTTCAAAAATATCGCTTCGTAATCATGAAACCAATTGTGATATAGCATTCATACAAAATAAGTACCATGATCATTCGTGAATTGAGTCATGTAGTGTATTTGAAAGTAGCATTACTAAAAAAACTGACGTAATTCAAAAGTAACATCAGATTATGCAGCAGTATTGACTTATAAGAGATGGAAATTACCCAACTTTATTATGACTTTCCTGACAAAGATTCTAAAATTTTCTCTTTCAATTGACTTGGCAAGATTCCTGTAGAGAGTTGTTTCTCAAGATTCGCAATTATTTTTTCCGAATTTTTATTTTTGCATCCTTTATTTAGCTTTAGCTAGTTCATTTCCTGGGAATGTGTGTGCATTCCTTGAGTTTTTACATCATCTCTTTTTGTTCCTGGAATTTTTAATTGATTTTTTCTAAATCTTTTTTCAGCTTTGATTGTTCAGAAATACATGATTCTGATGCCCCTCCTTGTGAAATCTCTTCCAGCACATTTTCTAGAATATTTAATAATTATTTGACACTCCTCAAAAATACTTGAGGGAAATGTAAACGAACCAGTATTTTGTAAAGAGTGATTCCCATCTGGCCGTGAATTCTTTGTTGGAATAACTGAAACATAATGAGAAATCAAGCAAATATATCTACATAATTGGGGAAAACGGTAAACCCGATTTTTGCAGAACTCACCATTTTTCAACAACCTCACCCGTGACTCAGGTTGGTCATCTCCTGTTATTTCGCCATCATTTTCACAAAAGTGCTCCGAGCATATTCTAGAATAATTTGTCGGAACCCACGTATCGGGTTTATTACAAAATGCTATGCCTTGCCTTGCATCAGGATTCTTCGGAAATGTATTAAAACTTAAGGCTCTACTGGATCTTGAGAGCGTTCCCCAAGTGTTACACAGCACTTGTTTTCCGGTATAATAAGTAATCGAAAACGTTTTTATTCAACACAATAACTAAAACGAACAAGAACCCAAGAAAAAACACCAACTACATTTCCTAATAGAAACACTTTAGAGCTAGTGAAATACAACGTTCATATATAGGAAAGTTACGAAATGTCATCATATCGATCCCTCCATATTGCGGGGGCGTCAATGAGGTTAAGGTGAAATTCTACGATATACTAATATGCAAGTGGATTTTAGTTTCTGGCATCTGATTGGTAGATAACAACAGATTGCAAAAAAAAATACCTGCTTCCCTAATAAGATCGATAAATATTCGAGTATATTGAAAATCTAACTTACGGTGTTCAATACTGATCGTCAGTTGAGAAAAAGTGTGGATATACTCTTCGTATTTGTATTTGGTTTGACAGATAATTCAACTCGATCTGATCTCGATATATATGAAAATTGAAAACGAAAGCAAATGAAAAATTGATGACTGTGTATGGTTGGTGAAAATCCGAAGGGAATGCCCGTGTTTGAAAAAAAAAAGTGGGACTGTTCCTCCTGCAGCAAGAAAGTTTGCCAGAGTATGATAATTACTCCTATATGAAATGGAAAGTATTTGGGTTTACCAGTCGTTCAAGGATCTTTTTCCGAGGCCAAGAAAATGTTTGAGCTTTGTATTATACTTTGAACGTTATCTACGTCTTCTAATGTATAGTGTTGAATTTATATAGGAATCCAAATGAACTTATGAACAAAATGCCTCTTCAAAGATATCGCATTGTAATCATGCAACCAATTGTGATATAGTCCATTCATACAAAATGAGTACTATGATTATTCGTGAATGAAATCTTATCCTAATAAACTTATCCCAATAGAAACACTTTAAAACTAGTGAAATGTTACTCTAAGAAACTCCTTACACTATTGATACTTGAACAAACGACTTAAGATACACTTGCAAAATGATTCCCTAAACCCCACAAAAACAAGACAGAATACAAAACGCAACGCAGGTTCAGGTATGCTGTGGGCTGTGACTACGCAACAAATCTTTTACTTTTACAACAGAGTAACAAAGACACCAAGAGACAGAGGCAATCAGGAATCAGCCACATAGAACATATATGTTTGTGTGTTCTGTGACAATTTCTTTGCACTTTTTCTGTTTATCTTTGGTTCTATGGGGTTATGCCACCCATACAGATTTTTAATTTACCCAATTAACCCCAGGATTGCCAACTTCGTTTTCCCCAAACCCTGCCCCTAGCCTCAGGTACCCCTTCGCCTATAAACTCGTGACATTTCGTAACTTTCCTATATATGAACGTTGGTGAAATATTACTCTCAGAAACTCCTTTCACTAATGAAAATTGAACAAACCTAAAATACTCAAAAAATAATTCCCCAAACTCCACAAAGACAAGACAGAATACACAACGCAACGCAGGTATGCTGTGGGCTGTGACAAAGCAACAAATATTTTACATTTACCTCAAAGATACCAAGAGAGCAGAGACAATCAGTAATCAACCTCATAAAACATATATGTTTGTGTATTTTGTGACAATTTTTTCGCACTTCTTCTGTTTATCTTTGGTTCTATGTGGTTATGTCACCTATAGAGATTTTTGATTTACCCAATTTACCCAAGGATTGCCAACCTCGATATCCCCGAACCCTGCTCCTATAGACTACAGGCCCATCCAAAAAATGGATGGGTCATATGAACCACCAGGTGACGTATATAAGACGATATGAGAGCATAAAATAATAAGATTCAGCACTATGCCGTCACTTGTAAGCTGTCCAACTGAGTGCTGGTGAGAATTCAAAAGTGCAGGTAGAGTGACTACATTTTGGTCATATATTTTTGTACGGCATTTTTCCCCTCTATAGATCCATAAAAAATAATAAGAAAACGCGTAGTGCCGTAAAAAAATGGTGCGCCACAAAGTCGGTACATTTTTTGGATTTTTTGACAATTTCAAGGGTAATTTGGTCATTTTATTATGTACGGCATCAGCTTCATACTGTTTCAATATAGCCTCTAATCCATTATTCCGCAACGCCATTCAAAAATCATGCGACAAGGGGAAAAAATCGAGGGTTGCAACCCCCTCTCTTTCCGTGGCCCGGGGGGTCAGTAAGTTTTTCTGTACTGACAACTGTCAGGAAATAACTAATTCTCTGGGTGATACCACGAAAGGCACTGTATTACATCCGACCAATGCCAATGCGATGTTCTTCACAGAATGATGTGATTCATCCTCCCTTCTTACAGAATGGGTTCTTATGTATGTGAAATATCTTCTACAATGCTCCATTTACAAGAACTATTATAGAAGAAAATTATTGGTGTTTGATTATAAAAATGACATACAATAATAATGTGAAAATGTCAATGGGTGCCCTATATGATTCACCATATGCAAGTCACTCAATGTTTATTGATTAGTTTGAACATATATGCGAAGATCTTCTCAATCAAAATGAGAATTTATAATAATTTGAGATTTTAATATTAACTTTGAAAGGGAAGGAGATTACACACATTGAAAATCTATTGAATATGGAATATGGAATGAGTGAAAGTGTCAAAGAATGTACCAGAATTACTAACACTAGTGCAAGTTTAATTGATTATGTTATCAGTAATTCTGAGCTTGAGACAGTAATTCACAATATACCCAAGATAACTGATCACTCCTTAGTCTCCGTTAAGTCATTAACTGGAGAAGCCAACATCCCAAAAAAGCTAAAAAGTTATCGTGATTTGGGAAATGAAAACATGAATAAAATTTATTTGAAATGAATTTACAATAATAATTTACTGAACTGTGTTGACGTTCAAATATTCTATGAGGATTCCATGAATGGGAGTGAAAATACTGTCAACACAATTGCTTCAGCCAAAAGGTTCTTTTCTCACCAGAATAGTTTTCGGTGGTTTGGCAATAACTTCAAAGACAAAGCGAAGAGATGAAGCATACCAAAAATTTAGACACAACAGGTGTGAAGCCAACTGGGCAAGGTATCAATGTCTAAGAAACTATGCAGTTAATTCACTAAAAACTAAAAAGAAAGAATGTTATTGTAAAATAAGTGATTTGAGCTCAAAGAACCAACAACATATGTGGAAAACCATCAAATCGTTAATTAATAGAAAATCTAATACAGATGACACAAAAAATATTGAATTCGAAATTTACAAGTAAAAATCCATTTCACCTTCAACAAGTATTTCGTATCTAGCCTAGAAGAAATTGTTGAATCAATTAGGACTACTACATCGTGGAAAGGTTATATCGTGGCAGTCTCTAGTTTCGAAAGTTTACTATCAAGTTGAGTTGAAAGATCTAACAGGAATTGTTAATAGATTGGAAAATAAATATCAACTTCATTGAAGCTACTTATGGAGTCATTGGTCATGTTTTGTTACATTTTATGAATATCTCACCCCAATATGGGCGAATTCCTAACAACTAAAAAGAGGGAAAATTTCCTCCGGCTGTATACGATCAGCTCCTATTTTATGTTGGGGCCAATAATATTCTCATGAGTAATCAATCTGGTTTTAGGAAAAATCACTTTTGTGAATCGGCTTCACAACTGACGATCAGTAAATGTGTAGGTTTTTTTTTGTTCAGAGCATAACAGAAACTATTCAATGGAATTACCTGTATACATGTCATATTCGTTCGCGAACACTTCATTTCGTACCATGCTAGTGATGCTCTTTACTGATAGGTGCCATCAGCCAACAAATAATTATTCTACCCGTCTCTATTAGATGGCACACGACTTCACTCTTCCGAATCCCAAACTCCATTTATGTCCTCTGAAAATATTTTTGAATATTGTGGATGGTTTTCAAGGAGATGTGATATGATAAGCGGCTTTGCCTCTTTGCCACAGCAATTTGCGTTTATGCATTATTTCTCAATTGTATTTGTTGAACAGGACATTACCAAGAACTCGAAACACCATCATCCATTCTCTATATTTTCTTATAAATTTTTTTTTATTACCGATAATTAGATGATATTATTATTATCTTTTCCGTAACTGATTGTGAAAAATTATTGGCACTGATATATTTATCGCGTAATTCATTCAAAATAAATACTTTGAAGAATCAATCTTATTTTTTCACAACGAGTCATTATGAGACTCACACTGGTTACGCTGAACATGTTTGGATTCTCCTAAACATTTGATTATTTGAATGCTCGAATTATCAAATGACATTTTATTTCAAAGTTGTTTTCGTTTTTCAACAGAGATGGGTGAAATATTTTATGTAGTCGCTTGATACTTTTTTTGTCACGTCATATAATATGAATTTTGTTTTCCGTGGTTGACATAATTCCGAAATACTACTGTTTCAAATCCGGTGGCGCAAGTGTTCTTTCTGATAAAAAAATCTACTGACACCGGAGATTATGTGTTGACAGTTTTCTTAGAGTTGAGAAGAGCTTTTGAGAAAATTGACCGTAATATATTAATAAAAAAAACTTGTATGCTATAAGTCTTGAAGGTACAGTGCTTGAGTGGTTCAAGGACTACTTGAGTTGCCGAAGACAAATCACTAAACTGGGTGATATTCACTAATCTTCTATTGACGAAAAATTTGGTGTAACACAAGGAAGTGTCTTGGGTCCTTTACTATCACTAATATATCAATGATATCAGCTTATGTCAAAATTGCGACGTTATGGATTAATTTGCTAATTATACTCTGTTAACCACATCTCAGAAGGACTCAAAGGCAGCTGCGACAAGAATGAATATATGATTGGATGGAATTCGTGCGTACTTGATCGTCAACAAGTTGAAAATGAACGTGTCTAAAAAGTCATGATTCTGACAACAACATATGAGTATGAACATAATATAGACAAGAATTCCAATTCTTTGGCATTCAATAATGGTATTGAAATTTGAATCTGAAACTGAATTGAATATCTGATGAATTAGACAACTGTTTATCTTTTGACGCACACTTCAAATACACAACTAGAAAAATACTAGGATTACTATATATAACACAATCATTCAGCATCATTCCGAATATTGTAGTTGATTTCTATATGGTTATGATCACAACAACATTCCGACTTTACAACTACAAAATCATCGGATGAGAGTGATACTAAAATGTAATCATTATACCAGCATGATTCATCACAATGGTCATCAATGAAGGACAGGTTCTACAGATCTGCAATGATATGCATTTTCAAGACTTTCGATAATATATTACCATCTTATTTTGAAGAAAAGTGAAGTTGTCATTTTCACTTGCCAAAAACCAACTCAATTAGTTCGATGAAAATATTGTTTTATAAAGGTTTGAACTATTTTAATGGGCTATCAAAAGACATAAAACAATTCGAAAGTATTTAAATAATCGAGTCTGAACTGCGCAATTGTATTAAAACAAACACCATTTTGTAGAGAACAATTGCTTGATGCAGAACAACAATGATCTATGGACATTTTTTATTACTGGTAATATTATTTATAGAGATATAGTTAATCAACCTAATACTACGGGTAGATGGCACTAGTGGTTTCGTTTCCGAATCATATATTTTCTTTTTTTTTTCTTACGGACGTCGTAGCCTGAATCACACATTTTCTTGATTGCTAGGGTGGATGGCCCTGCCATAGTTAAGGGCGCCCATGATTGGAGGTCTTAGCGGGTTGACTTGGCGAATGATAAATGTAGAGTTTGCGACTTCAGAACCAACTTTGTTTGTGCGAATAATTGTTATCGGCTTTAGTTTTCTAATTTGTTGCAGAAACCTTACGCAGATACCCTCCACTTCAGTTCATATTTAGAAAATGCATGGAGGACTATAGAGTACCTGGTACTGATTTCGAACTGGAAAAAGGAACAGTTACTATTATTCCAGTTTTGGGAATTCATTTCGATCCGGACTATTATCCCGATCCAGAAAAATTTGATCCAGAACGATTCAATGCAGATAATAGAAGGTTGATTCCTCAATTTGCATGGTTGCCCTTTGGAGAGGGCCCTAGAATATGTTTGGGTGAGTACTGTCATTAGTTTTGTGTTACTCACAATGTATTCTTCCATTAACACATAGTTTCTGCGCTCAGAAAGACATCAGAAGTACCTCTGTTTTCACAGTTGTTAATTTCCAGAGACAGCAAACTGGTACTCTAGTCATGCCGGGTGAAGAACATTCTATAACAACTTAATTCGATATAAACAAAATATTCCATTTACAAAATCGTTGCATTCACGAATCCAGTGTCAGTGACAGTGACATAAAACTGTACTTTCAACTCAATTGTGATGTTAATACTATGGGTGGTTTTGGAAAGGTCTGAGTTCATTTCCTTAGTTCATTTTCGCCTTCAACCAAACAAGATTGATCACAAGCCACCACTGCTCAACAAAAAGCAAATATATTATTTGCAAATATGTTTGCTGGAAATTCTACTCTGGACTCATCAGGAAAAGTTCCCTCGAATATCACGCCTACCGACAGTCATATGCCTGAGGTAATTTTTCACCAACAAAATATAAGAAATATTTCAATGGACCTGAAGACGAATGAGGCTTGCGGATCTGATGGAATCCCAGCAATTGTTCTGAAAATATGTGCCCCCGAATTGACACCAGTACTTTGCAAATTATTCAACTTTTCATATAACCTGGGGTTTTTTCCTAGGTCCTGGAAGACAGCAAGAGTTCAGCCAGTTCCTGTAATTATAGACCAATTGCATTGCTTTCTGTCATTCCAACGTCATGGAAAAAGCAATCGATATGAAGCTCATCAAATATCTAGAGAAATCAGGAATCATCAATGATCGACAATACGGATTCCGCAATACTTATTGGCTTATGTTTCCCATATTTGGCAGCATTCAATCGAGAAATTCGGAGAAACGATAGCTGTTGCACTCGATATTTCAAAAGCGTTCAATCGAGTTTGGCATCGGGGTTTCCTTTCTGAAATGCCGTCTTATGGTTTGCCTCCTCAGTTGTCTGCTCTTTTGAAGAGTTTCTTGTCTGATAGGTCGCTGTATGTAGTTTTTGATGGAGTATCATCTGATATTCTCCCAATAAATGCAGGTGTTCCACAAGGCTTCTGCTTCATATCAATGATTTGCTCGAGAAAACATCTTGTTCAATACATAGTTTTGCGGACGATAGTACTCTTTACACCAGTTTCTTTTCCAGAGTCCTCATACCAGCTCAAGAAACAAAAATTCAAAGAAACATTCACTTCAATAAAATTAACGACGTCTTGGTAAAAATGGGGTGACATGAAGTTGGTGGAATTTAATGCTACGAAAACCCAGGCATGTCTTCTCAAGAGAAGCCGATCTATCATCGTCTAATATTCAGATGTCAGGATCAACTATTCCTACAAAATCAAGTATCTCGATGCTAGAAATCACGTTCGATGATAATCTCTCATGGAAAAATCATGTGAGGTCGATCGCTGAAAGTGCTTGCCAGAAACTTGGATTTCTATAACGTGCGAAGTAATACCTCACTTTCAGTCAGCTCCTAATGATCTACAAGGCTCAGATACGACCTGTCTTGGAATACAGTTCTCATGTGTGGAGTTCGGCACCAAAATATTCATTGAGGTTTCTCGATTCTATTAAGAGAAAGGCAATTCTTCTTGTTGGTGATTCTTCGCTCACAGACTCGCTCACTCCATTGGAACATCGTAGAAAGGTCGGAGACTTTTCTCTTGCTCTTCCGAATTGTTATCAATCGTTCCACCCTTGGCAATATCTACACGGATGCTCGACGAGTACAGAATTTTCATCCCTTTGTTGTGAATTTGGAATACTGTCAAACATCTCTTGCTGAGGGATCTTTTTTCAATAGAACAGCTGAGCTTTGGAATTCCTTGCCAAAAGATGTTTTTCCTGAGGCTTACAAACTTCAGAAATTCAAAGCGAATGTTAATTCGTATCTCCTGTCCCTTGATTCACGTGGTGTTCCATGAACATTACAGGGCTTCCCTTTCGTGTGAATCTACATACAAAAAAAGTAGCCACTTCCAGCACATTCGATGATATAAGTCTCATATACATTCCACCTACATTTTTCGAGTCATCAGAAGAAAAACTTCTTCTACAGATAGAACAATACTTGGGGTTGAACAAAATTTCGACAAGAGAACAATCTGGACTTCGTCCGAATAGCAGTATTGACATATCCTCATTGGAAGTGCAATAATGTATATAGTATAATTTCAACACTCCATACCACGTAACAGATAATTATGGAGAATGCTTTTTTTGTCTGGTACTGTTATTTGTGAATATTATAATTCATTTCAGTTTCTAATCAATTCTCTGCTAAACAATATGAGATGATGTAGTTTCGAGAAGTGTATTGGGGTTATATTTTTTTTCTATTACTATTGCATGCATATCAATGTACTTGAAACTTTGATCATGTAGGAGTGGTGGTGACTAGCCTTAGCAAATCCCTATCTTTCGTGTAAAATGTCATTAGATATCGCCCAAAGGAGGTTGAAATATCCATTGTATTATTTCGATCATTACGAAGATATGAAAAAACAATAGCTTTTCATGAAATTTTGGAATTTCTGACATATTTGATTCCTTGGTCATGGTGGGGAGTGCTTGAGCCGAGGCTCGAGCCCTCGTTGAATCTTAGGTCGGATAACGAAGAGGGATAATTCCACATTTGTCTTTATCTTGTATTATGCATGCGTTTCATACGCTATTTCATCTACACCCGTACTCTAATAATACACTTATATGCCCACAACCCGTTTTATAATGAAATCCATTACGATACAGATTTTCATTACGATACAGATTCTCAACTAATAGAAACCCATTATTTTTCAATCAAGCATGATGTGCAAGCTTTGCATTTTGACGTTTGTCAAGTCAAAATCAGTAGGTCATGAATATTTGAAGAATTTAGTCAATTTTCGATAATCGAATGAAAATGTCTTATAGCAGTGATATAGAAGAATTACCAGCGACTCCTCTACAGATGTTTCGACAAGAAAAAAATAACAATCGAGAGGATTCTATTTTTCATTTGACAAATGCAAGACATATGTTTTTATTTTCGAACAAATCGAATGAGCTCTAATTGCCGAGTGGTCAACCGCATGGGCGGTGATCAGAAACGTCCGGGTTCAAATCTTGAACTCGGCAGAGAATTTTTTCCATTTTTTTTCTCTTCATTCCTCATTGTTGTATTTTCCGTGGTTATACCATTATTTATAGTTTTGTAGAATTTTTCAAAGGAATACGATTGATTACCTACTATTATTGTGTTCAACATAAATACCTAATAATATAATATTTTTAGTTCTTCATTATTTATTGGGTGTAGATGAAATAGCGTATGCAACTCTCATATAATATTCATTAATACACTTGCATAAACCATACGAAACTCACCTTCGGCTCGTTTCGTATCCCGGTTTATGCTCATGTATTAATAACCATCATTACACGATCGTTGCATAATATACTATTATTTGAAAATTGAATTCGTTCAAAAGTGTAACTGAGTTTGGTGATCTCACAAATTTCACTAGAGCTCTTCCCAAGGGAAACAAACGAATTAATATCATCGTTAACTATGGTTCAAGCTCATACAAGTTCAGACTTTCTGACGGTTGGCCTTCGTAGGGAGAGTCAGCTGGTTTGCTGAAAAATCCATTTCTTGCCAATTCAATCATTATACGAAACACACTGCATTCGTGGAGTTTCCAGCTATTTCTTGTCCACAAAAAAATATTCTCCCAAAACTGTTGAATAAAAATTCCTCAAATGCTTGTGACAAGATTTTGTTAACAATTATTGTAGAAACGACTCACCAGTGATCCTTGATGGTCGATGAATTTTTTAATTTTAGAAGAACAAAACAATATTCACCCCCAGAATAATCTCGATTAACACACCTAATTTATGTGATAAAAAATACAAATAGCCGACACGGGGCGAAATAGTAGTTCAAACACAGATGATTGCTGCCAACGTGCATGAAATAGGTAGCGAATAGGTTCAAGTCAATAAATTCAACCTAAGAATTTTTTTTGTTAACATAATAATAAAAACTACATGCAGCTTTGCTGATCATTCTCATCCATTGAAATAAATTCCACAAGAAATGAACCGAAAAAAATAAACAGTAAAATATGATTCTCGAAATATATATACACAACTGCTTGGAACGAGTACAAGAAAAAAATTCAAGTTGAAATCGAATCATGATTCGAAATTGGAGATAATTTCACAAGGGAGCGCTTCAATGTCTCCGTTTGAATTGTCACAGTTGCCATTCGCACCATTATGTCGTCATGTAAAAAGAGGTATTCTCAGCCACTCACCTTGCTGTTGAAGAGTATGCAGAGGTTATTGGAACGTTCAATTCTTCATATCATGCTGTCCGATCGCTCACTCCATGACCGATCTATGGGGAAGCGGTGGGAACAAAAGAATGACGAATTAAATAGCATTCTTCACAAACTCGGTCAATCAGTCAATCATTCAGTACTGCCAAACCGGGATACTTTCGTTAGCGAAAATGTTATTGTTGAATAAAAAAATTCCATTCTAGATTGACTATAAATCTCATCCATTTCTTCTCAGCTCGATGACGGCTACCCAATCAGTTTTCATTCAGCAACAGTGTAAAAACGTTCCTAATTTTCTCTTTTTCATCCCACAGGTATGCGTTTTGGAATGGTTCAAGTGAAAATTGGATTGATCTCTTTGCTGAAGAATTACGAAGTCACTCTTCACGAGAAAACAATATCACCTATTGTATATTCGAAAACGTCAGTGCTTGCTAATGCCAAAGGTGGTATTTGGGTGAATCTACGCAGGGTTCAATGATATTATTCGATGAAGAATTGAAATTATATTCTTTTTAAAAAAAAAAAAAATGTTTCATTCCTCAAGCCGTCTATTAAAGCCTGATTATTTCTCGAACGAAAATGTGGTTGGTACAAAGCATCATCAAAAATGTTTTTTCTCTACAACCCACAACAGTTGAGTAAGTTTCAATTTTGCCTCCATTTTATAATCAAAGAATGAATATTTGCTATGTTTCTGAAAATGAAATGATGGTTTTCTGATCGATACAAACTGAGCTAAGAAGTGGATTTTATTGCATATTCTGAATTATTTTAGTTATGTGTTTTTTTTTCAAAATAATACTGAAAAAAAATTGGTCCAAAATTCTATCCTCACCGCACTGTCTATGTGGTTGAAATTGTTTTCGATTGAGATATCCGTTTTATATTTGTCTCTGCAACAGTTCAATTCGGTTAACTTCATTCAATGAAAAATTTCATATACTTAATGTATTCGAGATGAAAAATGTCCAAAATAGTAAAGTATCATGAAACTGGAGCAAATTCAATACCTCAGGCATTATGAGTGAATTGACAATAATGATGATATGGTATTGATACTGAAAATTTGTACAGCAAATGTGAATGAGTAATGGATAGAAAGAAGAAAATGAAAAGGAGAAAAATCTTAGAAGAATCTTAGCTTCACCCCAACCATGCTTCCGAAAACTCACAAAAATTCATGTTAGAAAAAGCATTTATCAGCGGTAGTGAGGCCTCACCAAATATTGAAGAATGCATCTCATACAAAATTTCCTCAATGAAAAGAAGTGATCAGCAGAAGTATTCCGATCAAAGGAAGACAAAGTATTCTTATCTTAAGTTATCTCCAGGGAAAATGATAAAACAACAAAATTACAATAATTTTCAATTAAATATTATGAACAAAGATGATAAAAAAAACTTGATAAAAATTTCAAATCCCATCCAGATGCTACCAGAACCCAAATTTAATAATGAACAAGTAATGAACATTAAAACATAATGATTAATTTCTAGTTCGACCTGATTTAGAAAAAGCATTAACCTCAGCAATTTACTTTCAGAACAAATCATAAACGAAACAGTAATAAATATAATGTACTAAAAAAAAATCATTGAAAAACATCAATGAGAAGTTGAGAAAAAACTATCCATCAAGTATAACATAAAACTTTATGAGTAACTCAAACCCAGAATTGATATTTCAAATTTGCCATCGAAGTTCTTCAGCAGTTAGGCCTTGTTTCTATCCCTTCACGTCATACCTCAGGAGCAACTGGGTTATTTCCGCACCCGTCAACCTTGAAACGTGGCAGAGTCATTTCCTTTTACGACAAAATGGAAGTCTCGAAACAAAAATTGAAATTCCAGAATAGAATCTGAGCGATAGAAGAATGAACTGATATTCGATCAACGATGAAAGATAAGCTATCTCAAATTCAACTTTAACTCGGATTCGAATTTGAAGCGAATAGACTTGAATAAAAAGTGGGCTCAAAAAGTAGGTACTGCCCCAAATTAAAGTTGCTGGAAAATGGTTTGGCTTTTTAAAAATTTACTTCATTTTCAAAATGAATCTAACCTGAAATTCCTATAAAACAGCACAATCCTGTTTATATAGGTATATAAGTGCAGAATCAACACAACGTGCTTCCAGTAAACAACTTGTTTCATAGAATCATGGTTTTCATAGTCATATTATATCTCCTCCATCCTTGTTTCAAATGGTATTTCAAGAACTGGGATTTCTTCAGTTGTGTGTTCAGTGTCTGAAGATTTTTTGTCTTTCTGCCATTCTGTAGGTGGACGGATTTGAATGTCCGATATACTGAGTAATGAGCTTGACAAGAAGTTGCTGACTAATTCGACTCGTTATATCCAGAAGGAACTGTTTTTCAATAGACGCAGCAACTTTTCGGGGTAGATTAAGAATCTGCCTTCTACACTTGTAAAGATTCCAATATTAACTCTCATTTTTTCAGATTGTGGTAGGTTAGAAACCCAGAAAACTACGGAACAAATAATCAAAAATATTATTAATTCTTCTGAGTATACCGTATTTTTTGAATCTACTGGCATTTGTTTTCTTTTCGAGGACGTAATTTTTATGTTTCAATGGAACTTTTGAAACATCTCATACTCTTATTATTCAAATCTAAACTGTTCTCATTTTTCGACTTCTCATATTCTCACGATTCCAATAATTTCACTACTTGACGCCTTTTTATTTTCTCATGAGCGAATCTTCAACTTCGATACCTCAAGAAAACGTCGAAGATGTTCCAGTGAACATACTTGGTCATTCCAAAGCTGTACACCAAAAATTTCAACAAGGCGATGGTTCAACGAATATGTCACAACTTTATAAGATTGCACAAAATCGAAAAAATCGTATGTAAGCATAGTGAACAATAGAATGGTGTTGTTGGAGGATGAAAATCCAGCTCTCCTTCACTGGAAAAATGGTTCGAGTAGCTGGAGTGAAAACTACAAGCGGTTATTTCAGACGTCCCGTTTCTAAATGTTGTACTAATCGAACTTTAATTCGTGATTGCTGAAAGTAATTCAATTCATGGTGGGCGGCATGTTCGAGTTACCAGACCACATGTCAACCAAAAACAAAGGTTGTTATCTGCAGAATAGTCTTTGCGATTTTGTTGTCGGTTCGATAGAAAAGTTGAAGTATTTCAACTTTCATTCATTCATTATCAATCTGGAAGATAAAAAAATCGATCTAATCATTATAAACCTGTACATTCGATTGCAATAGAAAAGTTCACTCTACAACTTGATCACCTTCTTCAAGGAAAGTTTGACGACAGGTTCATTATAAAAAATCGTTGTAGGAATTCACAACTAAGTTGAAATTCAAATATTGGAAAAGTGAATTCATTCTGATCTTTTTTCGCTTCGACTTGATATTATCCACCAAATGAGATAATTTCAGATAGAATTAATCACATTTTCTCGAAATGTTTCCACACTCGTGATATTCTGCACATGATCGTTGACAGTCATATATAATAAATTATTTCAACTTGAATCAATGTTTAAGTTAGCATACTCGCAATCTACTCGGAGAGTCATAGGTCACGATTGTTTGTAGGGAAAGCCCCAGTTGTCATGAATACAAAATATAAATTCAGAAATTCACAACAATTCTTCCAGTCTAAGCCACAATCGATATATTATCATTACACACAGTTCACCTAGGTGAGAACATAGTAGGTGAGTGATATGTTCAGAACTATGATGTATCCATATCTTTTTTAATAATGTATTGAGAACGAGAATTGGGTCGATCTATCATTCCTATCACATTCACGTTTCCATTTTTCAACGCTGAGAAAAGAATAGTAGTTTACCTAACAAGTGCGGAAAGTGATATTTTTCAGCACGCGATTGCAGATGGCCGAACGACGCGTTACACTAATTTTTCTACTAGCGTGCGGGAAAACCCCAAAAGTTAACACAGAGTAACATTTATTATTACATACATATCAAACTATTGATTATTATTAATATCAAACGTACAATTTGTTGCGTTGTGCGAGTTAATTGCACAGCCTAAAATGTTTTCCACTGTTTTGTCAGCAATTTTGCTGAAGGAAGTCAATTTGGGAGGCTTTACTGGTGACAGCTGCTGACTAGTGGAAGGGTCGGCGACAGCCTCACTGAAGTTTGATATTTTGTTCGATAGGCCCTTTTGGTAACTTGGTGAGCTTTCTACATAACTTTCTGGGACACTGGAAGATTTCCAACATCCGAGGCATTTAATATATGTTATTCCTTCTCCGGAATCCGCAAGCATTGTGGCGGCGGAACGTCGGAAACTGTGGCCCGTATATAATTCGGGATTTGGAAGCATCAGATAACTTGCAAGCTCTGATGGCATTTTTCCGAAGGTGTTTATTCCGATACATTGTACAGTGCAAGTTCCTGTCTTAAATTTCACGAAAAATGGTTTGTGAGGTTTCGGGCTTTCTTAAACTCACATACTTTCTGAACAAATTGAGCAATTTTTCATTTTCAGCTTCCTCAGAAATCGCAAAGCTCCTGGAAGAGTGTTTTTTTGTGTCTGTGATATTTATCAATAAAATTTTTCCCTTGTCATCAATATGAACGAAAGACAACTTTGTCAATTCTTCTCGCCTGCATGCACCTGCCAAATCAAAAATAGTAACGACTTTTATATGAAGATAATTTTCGTCATGCGCTTCATTTATGAACTTGAATTTTTTTTCTTTTGAGAAGAGTTTTGTCCCTTTTTGGTCTGAATCCAATTTTTTTTTTCATATATGCCATGACCTTAAAGAACTTGCTTAAATCGTCTTTTCCGAGTTTACACACTTACTTACACTTTAACATTGAGTACCTGGACCATAGAGTTTTGGAAATTTCAGCGAAATAAGCCAGAAAAATGTTTTCTCTGAAAGTTCTGATATCCTTATTCTGGCACCAGTTTTCGAACAAAATATATTCTTTTTCATACCTATAACGGGGTTTTGATGGAAGCAGATCCATGTATGCACTTCTAGCCACTTCCAGAACTGACTCTGGCAAATCTCCATCTGAAGAATCCATGGAAATGATCTTACTAGGAAAAACTGCGACGGTGAAATTGCTTTTGACAAGGTGGTGCTTTGACTGACAGATTTATGTATTCTTCGTTGCTACGGTTATTCAAAATGACAAATGTCAGATGTTTGCTATTATTTGACATTCAGTTGATGAGGCTTATACCAGGGCCATTGAAAAATTATCGAAACATACTTTTTTTATCAAAAATTATATCAGAAATCTGACGAATTTCTTCTTTTTGGTCATACTATAAACTTCAATCACCAGTGCGGAAAAAAGATGTGCCCTAAGTAATCATGTTTACAAAAATGGACATATCATGGATTACAATTCAACAAATATTCTTAGTATTGAACATGATGAATCTAAGAGGTTGTTCTTGGGAATGGCGTTCATCTCTCAATCGACATCTTGCCTCAACAGAAGAACTGATATCAAACACCTCAGTGGAATCTATGCATATTTACTTGATATTTATAAAAATATTCGACATTTTGTAAACAACATTAATTCTACTAATCTAAATAAAAAAAACTAAAATAGTTATTCACATAATAATAACAATCCTTCCTCAATTCCATTCTGATTCAATGTAAACTTCCTTCAATTTCACATATCAATAATATTGATAATTATAATTCCAATTCCTAACAGATGGTAGCAGTGTTCTCTCACTCTGGCTTTGTTCCATGCTGGTAGATGTCTCTTTACACACCTGTTTCTGGATGTTCCACACTTCATGTCAATTGTATCATCTCAAACTTTTTTGTCAAATGTAATTCATAATTAATATTCAACCGTTAATTGTCGACTTTCATGTGTTGAATATGCAACAATATTTCTTTCATCCTTTTAATATCTTAATGGCGTTTCAAACAATTATACTTGGTGTAAAATTTTAATATTTGACTGTGAAAATATTTTATCGTGTGTGACATGTTAAACCAACTTACCAACTTTTTGAATACGACTAACCTCAAATACAGTAAGGTTCTAATTACTGATGATTTGAAGTTATAACTTGAAATAATGATTTTGTAGCTTCTCCCTGAAGATGATAGTAAACATTATCGAAATATTGGAAATAATATATAAATGTTTTCCAATATTTATATATATATATATATATATATATATATATATATATATATATATATATATATATATATATATATATATATATACGTCAGACGTCAGACATTCCTTTGTTGCAGATTAGGCCTACGCCGGCCACTCCCACCAGATCCAATGCCTTGTCAATCCACCACGAGATGGCGCTGAGTTCACACTCATCGCAAGATCGTGGAGGGATGAGCCAAGTGGCGTTCCCAGTATTCGTCAAGGTGCATTCGAACATTAGGCTGAATTCAGGCAGATCCGAAATCTTATCGTACGACGATCCGATAGCTTTCTGATTGGTCTGAATTGGTCAGAATATAAATTAAGACCAATCAGAAAGCTACCTGATCGTCGTACGATCGGATTTCGGATCTGTCTGAATCCAGCCTTAGTCGTTGTTCAAATGCGGTCATCGCTGTGCTGATGAGTCCCAATGGACGAAACTGCAGTCCACAGATAGACTATACCATGACGTCTGCTGGTAATTATCAGCCTTTGGCGACATGCATTGGATTGCAGATTTGTGGTTTCAAATGGAACCTTCTGCACGGAGGCTTTCGGATCAAAATTCCGAAAGCATCCGCTGGGCTTGTTGTCAACAAAAGTGACAACATCACACGAGTGTAATGGCGAAAAACTTCGGTTATCAGACGTTCCTCGTGAATCTCGCACTTTTTTGCATATATATATATATATATATATATATATATATATATATATATATGAGGTTTCCACGGATGGTTGAGTAGGCGAAGTTGTTATACTCGGAATTCATCTGTTGGTTTGTCGGTATTGAGTTTCGACGTTTCGCCAACATGTTCAAGAATGTTACTGTTCCTCCTTGGTACCAGCATAATAACAACTTCGCATACTCAACCATCGTGGAAATCTTCACTGTAACAGCATTTTCTTGGAATGTTACACCGCCAGGTGATTCCATTTATGTGTCGCCTGCCTTTGAGGCACGATTCATATCAAATCTTCTGGTATGGTCATCTATCACAATATGTCTCTGATACGAGGACTTTGCCAATCCACAGCTGATGAAGGCCAAAGCCAGAAACAGTTAGTTGTCTTTGAAGAGGGCATTTCGAATTGTATGCAGATTATAAAGGACCAGAAAATTTCATAATCTATTATCCGTTTCCTGATTACTGCTTCATAGAAAATATTTTTTGGTACTTGTACCATTTCAGATACATTTGTGGATTGGATTTTCGATAACACTCTGAGAGTGCTTGTCAATATTTCTGCAAACGCAGTTATCAGTTGACGTGTCAAACTGTCACCAGCGATGGAAAATTATGACAGTATTTTTTTGGAGCTCAACTGACGAGTTACGATCCATTTTGTGATTAATAGTGAACAGGAATGTATGATTTTCACATCAGATTTCATTCTGATTCACAATCAACTATAGGTTGACTCTAGGAATTATATGATAATAATATAATAATAATAAATTTATTTGTACTTGCATCAGCAGCCATCTAGGAGATGGATGTACACGCTAATATTATTTACAAAATACCAATATAGGTAAACAAACTGTATATGAATTCAATACATAAACAGTACACAAAATACAATATACACGTAAGTATAAAAGATCTAACTCAAAAGTATCAACCTAACGAATCATTGAGGTATTCTGTCACCGAATAATATACCTTTCCTACCAACATTTTTTAATTTCCATTTTATAACTACAAAGGCTCTTGTTTTGATAGTCTGTGGTGGATAATACTCAGTGTTCCCGCATTTCCTGTTGAATACTGGTGAGAGTATGAATTTTTTTTGGTTGTTTGCAAAGTTTGTTTCATGGAGATCAGCATTTTGTGAATATATACGCAAGGAAAAGTTGGAATTTTGTTTTGCAGGAATGTGGGTTTACAACTATTTCCGAACTTGACGTCGAATATGAGTCTTAGAATACGTTTCTGGCTAATAAAAATTCTCTCAGAATTAACGCAGTCTCCCCACAGAGTGACATTGTAGGAAATATGATAATGTACCAAAGAATAATAAATATCAATCAGACTTTTCCTATCCAAAGTTTTCTTCAATTTCATTATTGCAAAAAAAGCAGAGTTGAGTTTTTTAAATTGTAATGTATATGATTTTCCCACGTTATATTTTGATCTAGATAGAGCCCTAAGAATTTAGTAGCCTCTGAATTTTTATGTTATGTCGTAATCATACATGGACTATTTGTCTTACATTTGAATTGAAGATACACTGTTTTCTCCGTATTTAATATCAAATTATTATCATTACACCAGTTTTCAAAAGAACCAATAATATTACTCATTGTGTTCTGCAATTCCTCGACAGTCTGTGATGATACAACTACTGAAGTGTCATCTGCAAACATTGTTATCAGTCCATTTGTAACATAGTCTGGCATGTCATTAATGAAAAGTATAAAAAGCAGTTGTCCCAGTACAGGCCCTTATGGTACACCATCATCCAGAGCATAGTGTTAATTTTTACGTACACTTGTCTATGCGTGAGGTATGATTCTAATAGATCGAGAAATTTTCCTTTGAATGCATTGGAGTTTGATTTGTTCAAGATAAAATTCATTTTCAAACTATCCGAAGCACATGAAAGATCAAAAAATATGCCACAAACGAATCTACTCGCATCGATGTTCGTATAGACGCTCTCCATAAATTCGCAAGCGGCAGTCTCCGTTGATTTCCCTGCGCGGAATCCATGTTGCTGAGGGGAGAATATTTCATATCTAGTCAAAAAATCTGAGATTCTATCATAATACACGCGTTCAAAAATTTTGGAAATATTATTCAGAATTGTCACCTGTCTATAATTATCCATAGAAGTACGATCATTTTTTATATATGGGTATAACTTTGCCCAGTTTCAAGTAAGATGGAAATTCACCTGTATCAAATGACAAGTCAATTAAGTAGGCCTAAGGTTCAGCAATGAATTTCTTGAAAGTTTTTATTATTTTAACACTTATTTTATCATCTCCTGTACTTTTTTTGTTCTTGAGATTGGAAATAATAGAAATTATTTCTTGGCTACTAGCATCTCTAGAATAGATGCTTTGTCTGATATTTCTTATTGGTAAAGTGCATCACGTAGATCTATCTATGCCAAATTTTTCGTTTAATTCATTTTGTGTGTTAAGAGAAAAATGGGAAGCAAAGCATACTGCTACATCTTTTGGTTCAGTCACTTTGACATCGTTCATGTTCAGAATAATGTTTTATTTTATTATTACTGTTGTTAATTTCTTTATTTACAATATTAGAGACCGTTTTCTGTTTGATTTCGCTTTTCCTTATGACATCTGAATTAATTGTTTTTGTATAACTAGATCGTTAAAATACTTTTTCTGTTTTTTATAACGCTCCCAGCTATCAGGATCATTTTCATTTTTGTTCTTCTGAACATTATTTTCAAGTTTTTACTTTCTTTTTCAATTTCCTCTGTTACCCATCCTTTTCCAGTGCAATGATTTTTGTTTTTCTAATAAAGCGACAGTTTGCTTCTATGTTTGGTTTACATCCAAGCCTATATTATAAGTATTTCTGAAACCAATAAATGACAATGTCATTTGTAAAAATATAGTCTATTTTTGTTTTAGAAATTTTGTCCTTTGTATAACCAATTCTAGAGGGTTCGTTTGGAACACCTACATTCAGATTCAGGCATGTGAGAAATTCGTCTAGTCAGGCGCGCATACAAGGGGGGTAAAGGGGGTAACTACCCCCTGATGATCAGTCAGTCACACAGCATATTATAATATATATTAAACAATATAGGGAGGTATCAAGAAATATAATAAATGAATGAAAAATTAATCACAAATTTATTTCACCTTTATCCCCTGTAACCCTGTAAGATACCAGAATCCGGTAATTAAATTCAAAATTATTATCAAAATTAAAGGATATCTCAGATCATATAGTCTAGAATTTTGGGAGAAATTGATTATCACCAGCGGTTCTGGAAGAACGTTCGTGCGTTTCCACTTCGATAGATACTGCATTCGAAAACTGCGATTCTAACATTATGCCTCTCATTGAAAAATGCATGCTATTGACTTCGACCTGGTCTGACAATATTTCAGGATCGGTTAACTGGTCTAGCACTATAACACATTCATTCCTGGGACTTACCCATAGAAGCTGATGCATTGAAAGATGTTGATGAGAAAAACCGAAATTTAAATTTAATAATTAATTCTTCTGTTGCATTATCTTGGGTTCAATAAGTATATACTTTTTATTCTACTCATATTGATATGTAGTATGATAAATACATAAACGAATATCATTGTAACGGTTTATTTTTACTTACGTTGACAAGGCAAATGTTTGTTATCTCTAAAGTCTGAAGTTTACTTTTATCGAAAATTATTGTTTTCTATACTTTCCAATTTTATTTATAAAAAAAATGAACGTTTTTCTTCACAGTTTCCTAATTATTGAAGTCATCGTGGAAGGTAAGTTTGTAAAAAGGCCGATATGCATTTGTGTTTTGATAAAATGGTGGAAACGCATAATTTTCTCAGTGATTACCCCCCTTATAATAGTGAGCTGTATACGCGCCTGCGTCTGGTAATTTTTGTCCGTGGTGTTTGTAAAGTAATCTACATTGATATCGCCACAAAGATATATAGTATCGAATATAAGATACAATTTTATGAGAAGCTCATACCCTTTCTTCAGGAACGAGTTGAAATCGCTGTCAGGAGTCCTGTATACATTCACAATCACACAATTTACGATTTCAGATTTAATTTTGACAGCACCGCATTCGAAAGTTTCTTCCCGGGCAAAATTACTACAATCAAATGCGGTGATTTCACAACTCAATAATTGACTTTTCACGTCTATCATGGTGCCACCATGTATTTTTATATTTCTACGATAACTCGTAATCAATGTATAGTCTGAAAAACTCATCAGGTTTGATATTTTCACTTGATCACCAATGCTCCTGTGAATATATAACAAACATCAGGCTTCTCTTTTTGTCGAGAATATTTGTAAATTAGGCAATTCATTTGTGAGACACTGTACGTTAACCGTTGCTAATTCAAAAAACTTGTTATCTTGCAGTTCAAGGAAAGATTTTTCCTTTGCTTGAGTAAGACATATCTCTGTATTCAGCCTATTGATGTTGTTTTCAGTTTCTTCTAGAAAAACTTTTCTGGATGAATTGTTGTTTTTTTCACTTGATGTGGTCAGACGTTCGTCCTCGATCTTGATTTCCAATGAAAAAACCTACTGACACAGGCCCCCTCTGGCCAGATATTTGTGTTCATAGCCACAGCAAAGTTCATTTCATTCATTGTCACCTTGAAAGATTCGTATTTTTCTGGAAATTTAGCTGCAATGGACTGACGTGATACCTCAGGAAAGTGGCCTTTGAGCATTAACGTAAGATCCTCTGTTGAAGTCTCTTCTTACTTGGAAGACAACAATGTCAAATTATTGGGCATAACTATCGATAACAGACTCAGCAGGGATTGCCATAACGAGCAATTCAGGCGTAAACTTTCGAGTACTTCATTTTTACTTCGGCAGTTGAAGAGATATGTTAACCAAGATACAATGAAAAGTACCTACTTTGCGCCGTTTCATGCGCATTTGAGTTACGGAATCATAGTCTGTGGTAGCTCCTCAAAGTCACTTCAAATATTTCGTCAACAAAAGAGGGCCCTGAGAATACTTTCGGATTGTAGTAACAGAGACCATTGTCGTCCTCTATTTGTTCAACAGGATTTTGTCGCTTTCTTCCTTGGTTACCCAATCCCAAGTGCATTCCTACGGCACAAGACAGGCAAGAACTCTCCGATTCAGGCTTATAGTCTCTCAAAGAAATTCACCGGACTATCATGCTCATAATATTTTATCATCAGATATCAAGTCACTTCATTTGACTTCTTTAAAGAAAAGCAAAAATCTTTTCTCTTACAGCAGAGTTTCTACTCGGTGGCAGAGTTCAGAGAACATATGCAATATTCCTCAATATCTTTCTGAACAAGCCATTCGGACCTCTTTCTCTCGACCCTGTTTGCTTTAGAGTGTTTTGGTAGACACCATTCATCATTCGATTTTAGTATTCACAACATATTCACCGTGTCAATTTCAATTTTAAAATGTATTTTTAATGTGTAACCAGTAAACTGACTTGCTATAAATATACTATTGTATATTATAACATAGTCGAATAAATGTTCAATTATAAATATTCTATTCTTCGTTGACTCTGCACACATGTGAAGTTGTCAGTCTAGGTACTCCTTCAATGGGCATTTCAGAGTTTTGTCCGACGATGAGTTGCCTTCTGCGTTGTTTGTTACGGTATTGCACATGATTCCATTCTTCGTGTTTTTTGTTGGTCTAACTTCAGTATCTGTGTTGACATCTTTCGCCAAATTGATTATTCCATTCATTTTTCTTTCTGTTTCAGCTTTCAATGTTTCTGCCGATACAGTATTTGTCATTATTTGTGTGGTTTTATTTACATTCGCAGGAACCCTGACCTCAGTATCCGAGACAACATTCTGACTCATATCATGTTTTTCCGCTTTTCTTTTCTAGCTTGGCTTGGTGTTGTTGGTTTTCATCAATTTACTTAAGGCTTGCTTCAGTATTGTGTAATTTATTCAGCAATTCGATGTGATCTTGTTGGAGTTATATTTTGCCACGTAACTCGCTAATCATTGTATCCTTTCGTTTGACGGTGTAACGGAAGATGTCTATGTCCATCTTCTTTCTTTCTGAAAATACTTCCAATGCTTCGAAAAATTGCTCACTTTAATCGTCTACACTATACTCGGAATCATAGCATGTTGAAACTTTGTCATCTTGAACAATCACATTATCGGCCAACTTGGCACATCTCAAATAATATGTTCGTGCATTAAATACATTTTAAGTAATTAACCGCAGTTTTATTACATTTTCTGCAGACCTCAATGTTAACGTGACTGCTCGTGCCGGCCATCGTGGATTTATTCATTCCTGATCAGTCCCACTTAGGCTATTGATTCCATAATTCAAGTGGTGAAGTGTTGCATCATTAGTTCACATGTTGTAATTCATATGTACATATTTATTCATATCCACAAAAATTGTCAGGTTCCTAATCATAACAAATAAATACCTTATTTTATTCCCATATTCCAGTATCACGATTTTGTAATATTAGGAAAATGAAGCATTTTTCAAAAACACAAACAATGAATTTGTGATCAAAAAAAGCTGAAAACAGTGTGAGACTGATCTAGACCAAGCAAGCTGTACTTTCACAAAACAAAAATTTCTAACAGCCCTTTGATGATGGGGAATGGTTGAGTGGTCTATACTGAATGTAATAAAAGTATATGCGTGAGCTGGGATTGAAAGTAAATATTTTGGGGGGTGTAAAGGGGTGAAAACGATATTGTCGCAATTTATGACGATGAGTGACGTCTTAGAGAAAAGTTTTCAATGAGAAAGTTATAGATTTCGAAAAGATGATTGGCTTTTGCCCATAACCTCAAAATAACCGAGATAAATGCGAAATACTGTTTTCATTACCACAAAAGTTCCTATATTGCAATAAAATTCTGTAAAAATATACTTTGTCATGTCCTCAATGGTCACAATTTTTTAATAATAATGAATGGAATAGTTCCAAACACAATAAACTTTTTCGCCAAGAATACTTTTTTTTCAAACTCAATTCCTCCTTCAGAAATTTATTGTGAATCCTTTTTTCTGGGCTCATTCTTTTCCTTTTCATCTATGGTGTTCAATGATGAAATAAAAATATAGTCTCCTTTCAAATACAACCTCAAAAATGAAACAAACTATAAAAATAGTCTTCGCAACTGTGAATTCGTTAATAAATGTCGATTATTTATTTGAAATTCCAAAAATTTCGGAAAACGAATCACATCATTCAATTCTACGGAAAAAATACAATGAAAACTCAGTTTCATTTTCTGGTGAAGGATATTTATGGTTCACTGGTTTCGCAGGCACAAGAAATTATTTTGAAAAAATCATCAGGTTTGACTGAATCTTCAGTGAGCCGAAGCAAGAGTATTGAAGTTTTATTCATGATCACTCCTTTCCAGCCCCTCTTTTTTGCAGGTACTCCATTTCCAAGCCACTCTCTAAGCTGAAAATATGCTCTATATGATTGTTGCATACCTACTCCAACAGTGGGTGATCATTTTTCCAATTTGAAATTGAGCACTTTATACCGTGCATATCTCAAATGATCTAGGAATAATTCATCATTAGTACACTTCTGTATCTCTCTAGTATATTGGCTTTTTCTTTCTCCAAGACGCATTCGACCATATCAGTGCAATTAATTTCTTCAATTTACAGCCATTTTGGGTAATAACTTTGTAATAACCTAATTATTATAAACGGTGCCAATATAAAAGATTTGAATAGTATGACCGTTATTAGGTGGATAAAATGTATTGTTGCTATAATTACTTGATGTACTTGGAGTATTCCTAAAAGTATTCACTATGTTCTGATGATGTTCGGCACCAAGATGAAAATACGGTTTCATCGAGTTCAGACTTTCATGTCCAGTAATTTTCATAGCTTGTTGATCACTAACGCCAGATTGTAGCAACTGACAAACTGCAGTGGCACGATTAGGGTGATTCGTTATTTTCACCTTTTCGGTGTCTAATCGTATCTTTTCTGTAGACATTTTTGTCCATTTTGATATTTTATTAATAGCAATAGGACAATTCTTGTACCAAATACTATTATTATATTCATTTCACTTGCCATTCACAGTCAGAAAAAGTCTATCATCGGTAATAATTCCCCTTTTCGATATAAGTTTCCGGTATAATCCCACAGGACACATTTCAGGATTCATAAAATTTTGAGTGAGCCATTTATTATCTGCACAGTTTTTATCAACCTTAGCGGGTTTTGGAGAATATCGGGTTATATGCATTTCTATTTGTTGAATAGCCTATGTTGTTTGTCTCTTCCTTGAAAAAATGTAACTTAAAGAAAGTTGCTTCGTTACCTCTCCAAGCTAATTCTACGGCGGCTATATGAGAAATCTTTTTTGGGAGTCACTCTGGCGTGTCTTGGTCCCATTGTGAGCACATATTTTTATACTCATCTGGAGTCATAGCGACAAAACTCATTTCCTTTTTATCGGGTACAGCTTGCAACAATTTTCTCTTACTGTCACGAGCCGCTCTCGCTTCCTTGAAGGTTAAATGTGTCTCAAATATTTTTCTTGTACCAATTTTGCAGTAGTGTTCTATATAATTCCAATAACTCTCTCCTTGTAATTACTACTATCAATTTTCCGCATGTTGAAGACCCACTCTTTCAGAATTAATGCTAGTCTTTCTTTGCTATTTTCTGCATCTAATTTGTAGTTGCGATCCACACAGAACATCATAAATTGTCTCCATATATAAGATTTAGGTTTTTGTCTTACGGAGTATATCTTCTTCAATGTTTTGGTTTGAAACTTCGTTTGGAGTACCACCGAAACGACTCATTTTGACGTATACAGCTACAATAATTTTTGACAAACGTCAAACTTTGCTTTGCGATCCATGGGTACGCCGTTGAAAACACGAAGCTGATAGACCAATCAGAATTGAAAGACAGTTGGTGTTCTCGCGATAACACAAGCTGTATTTGACTTTTGATTGGTCAGATTATGTGAAAATTCAAATATGACTGAAATGGTCTTTGAGAACGTTTGAATTATCATTCCAAAAAAATGTAGTTATTATATATTATTATTATAGTATAGCCGAAGGATATTGCTACCGAACTATATTGGAATACGATGACTTTTGTGTGAATGAATAAATAACTGAAAAAACAGATTTTCCCTTCTTTTCTTCGTTATTTTGAGGTTATGTGCAAAATTCATTCATTTGAGTGTTATAGATCTTGTCAAGATCTTTAAATTTTTCATTGAAAACTTTTCTGTTAGACGTCACCTTTTTTCGGAAATTCCGACAAAATCGCTTTCACCCTTTTACACCTTCCTCAAATATCTACTTCCAATCCCCAGCTCAAACATTAATTTTTTTACATTCAGTATCGACCCCTTAACCATTCCCCATCATCGAATTTTTGTTAACAATTTTTGTTTTTTCAAACACTAACGAATATTATGTCTTAACATTCAAACTGAACGAACATCAATTTCATTTGTTTTTGTCGTTGATCAGGTGGTTCCTCCTTACGAGATTCTCTGTGATAGTTATACGGCTAAGGTTCAGGCCTTGTTACTAACCCCCTATATCCTTGGAAGTGGCGTGGTTGTTCGAAGTTCCGTTAGACATGAAACGTGTGAGAGTCATCCTTCAGTACACCAGAGATGATACAAGGTTTTGGGAGAATAATCCCAGACACTGTGGATCTGACCCCGCGACATCTTGAATGCGATTCGAAAACTCAAAAACTGAGCCTACTCCATATCTTATCTCCTGAAAAACTTTCTTCATTTCAGTTATCCGTATACCAGAGATATGCAGATTTGCCCACATTTGTGTTGAAGAGTTTCACGGGCAATTGCTTTTCTTATTAACAAGGAGATAAATTTTTCTTCGACCATATTTCAACCAATCATTTGTTTCATCCATAGATGATCAAGTGAAAAGTTTCAGAAATAGCCAATCGAGTAGTATCGATCTAGAATGGTACATTACATATTCCGAAAATGTATGCATGAAAATTATCTCAGTTCATATTTCCAAGAAGAAAAAGTTTACTCGTAAAGCTGGGGTGGAATATTCATGAAATGAAATTGGAAGAAATACTCGGTTCGATAAACTCTTGAAAATTTGAATTGGAATGTTCACTCCAAATAATATTATTTCGTAGAGTCGTGACACTTCAACATCATTAATATATAACTTTTTCATTTACAGAATGAGACGTACTCTGCTTACCATCCTTGTTATATGTTTGATTGAAAATGGCACACATGCCCAAGAACGGAACCCAAAAGTGACTAGAGAACGAAGGCTCATTTATCGCATTGTTGAAGAAATTGATATTCAAGTAGTGCAATGCAAGTACTATGACAACACACATCCAGCTTTAACATATTTCGATATCACACAAAATTGCTTGGAGACTCCTAGAAGCGGAATATTCCTAGATAAATGGGAAGGACGAAATGTTGTTAACAGTCCTGCTTCGCTAGTGGATGTAAGACAATACAGAGCTAGGGTAGATCTTATCAGGAATGAAATAAAACTGCAATCTGGAACTATTTGTCGATATGATAGGGGTTTTTGTTATGATACCAAGGTGAATAACAATTATGCAGTCGTATGGGAAGTGACGAAGGCACTCTACAGATCAGTGGATTCATGTCCTCATAAACTGGAACAGCTATTCTTCGGAAATGTTGATATATGGGATTTCCCGGAAAAGAATACAAAATACCTCTTTTATTCTGATCAGAGTGGTAGTGAAGCATTTTTCCTGAAATTGGTGAAAGTTATCAATTGTAATAATATTGAAACTTATGTGACGGATGATAATAACTTTTTGGTGTCTGGATTGAAGTTAACAACACGAATCGAGAATACACGAATTTTGAACAAACATTACCTTCCAGTACGAACTTCTAAGACGGTGATTGAAGATATCATGAGAGATTATGAACTTCACGAGTATCCACTGGATTTCAATGATAAATTCAGTAGGGAATATTTTGAGTATCCGGAGAGTATAAGAATATTATTTCTAAAACTGAAAGAGGAAATCAAATCATTCATGAATCAAGCAGCTGCTGAAGTAAATTCACCTGAACTGAATAAGTATTTGAAAAATGTTGAGTATATCAAAGTTCGCATTGCGGAGATAAATACAGAGATCCAAGACATCCTGAATGGACTTTCATCATCGAAAATCGACTTGAGAGTCACTAAGAATGATATTGAGAAATTGAACAAACTGATATATTCCTCTTCTCAAAAGTGCGAACGAGACCTTGTGGACCTCAATAATACTCTATCAGCAATAAGTGAAAATATTTTCTCCGAGAGTAGTCGCATCTCTGAGTTGATTGCTGAGAAAGAATCTATTTCACAACAAGAATTTGAAAAACTCAAAAGATCCGTGAATAATCAGATGATAAATTTTGTTTCTCGATCAGACTTCGAGGAGAGACTTTCCAATACGGAACGTGATCTGTATACAAAAATTGATGAACTGACTCTCAAAGTCATTCTTTCTCTGGAGGAACATAAGCAGTTCGAGAATTCACTGAATGATATGAGGATGAAGGAGAACATGTTGGATGCAAATTTCAAAAATTGTAAGAAACAATTGAATGAAACAGTTGACACTTTGGTTAAACAAACCACTGAAAATTTCAACTTTTTAAAAAACGACTATCATACAGTTCTGAATGAAGTGAAAAGGAGTTATTCAGAATATGAAACTGATAACAAGCTCGCCGATCTCAAAAGAGATCTAGAAGAATTCAAAATTAGTTCGGCAAAACAATTGGAGATGGAATCGAAATATATATATGAATCTATAGAGGACACAGCGAAAAGTTCTGCCACAAAACTGGATTTATACAGCATCAGAGATCAGATTGATAGCTTGAGTGAAAATATTGGTGACGTTCAATGGAATATTCTGAAGAATCTAAAAGATGATCCTATTTCTGCCATCCTTCTTAATAATAAATTGTCCGAGGTGGGAGCAGTAATTAATGAAAAAATCAAACAACTCCGAGCGGATTTCACTAATGAATTATCAGAACAGAAACAGGAATGTGATTGTACCAGAGGTTTTGACGATCTGGTGGAAAACTATAAAAAATCAGTGGAAGATTTACAAAATGAATGTTATGAAAAAGCCAAAGTTATTGTCAAAACTACAGGGCAACAAATCAAATCCGAATTGGACGTTGCAGTAACAGATTTGAAGGATCAGCTGGAGGTAAATGCGTTGAAATTCGCCAAAACTCTGATGGATAGGTTGCAGGAGAAGGATGAGGAAATCAACCAATTAAATATCGCCTTCGCCAAGGAAGTATCGAAACTACATTCGAGAATTGATGAACTATCTGATAAAATAGATCTCAATGCAGAAAGATCTATTGAAGCCTCATGAGGTGTTATCGCTGAAACATCGAATTTCAAAGATGATAACGATTAGAAAATAAGAGTATACATCAATGTGATCGATTTTATTATAGGAGAAAAATTCAGATATGTTCATAGATATATTTGTTAATAACTCTCATAAGTGCAACCAAAAGATGGAGCCAACAATTGACTATCGCATTCATAAGCCCCAAAAAATGTGACTGAGTATCGAACCCAGATTCGAACCGGCAGTCAAAGAGGTGAATCGAATGAGTAACGACACTTTTGGTAATGATGCCTTCAAGTGGCTGCCGTTTCCGATGTTTTGCCAATTGTTGCAAAAATACCTTATAGTCATTTAAGTTTCAAAATTTCCAATTGCATTATTCCTGAAAATCCATGGAAATTCCTCACAAAATTCACAAATACGAATGTGAGACGCTGCCACTAGGATATATTCACCAAATATCGACTGCAACAAAGCTCGGTGAAGTTTGAGTTTGATCTTTTTTCGATCTCCAATTTTTCATATATTGGAACATGTGCAATTCATTCATTTTTTCACTACGTGTTATATTATATGTCATACTGTCATACAGTTTTGTATTGTGAATGCCATGGAAGACAGTATTTGTCATCACCATAATTTTCAGTAATCAATAAATGTCACTCGAATAAATCGCGTTCATTATTACGAAATCTATTGGAATATTCATATTAGTATTCATATAGAACATTGGCGACGAGATACTAGCAATATTACTCAACACGCTAAGTGAAGAAGCGTGTGTGTAGCTCCGAAATTTATGTGTCCCTAATCTGCCGGATACCAGATATCCAAATGCTCTCGACGATTTCTTAACAGAAACATTTGTCGGTAAAGTTTCAGATTGCTGGATTGCCTCGGATTTCGATAAATTGTTAGGGGAGCTTCAGAATATCTAAATATGAATGAAAAGTACAGAAATTCGGCGCGGAAACCACAGCAAGTTCCTTTTCAAAAGGAGAAAAGGGAGAAATTTCAGGTTATGTAACGAAAAAATCACTTTTGATTTGTCACTTCACTTACCATTTTCTGTAAGAAAACATATCTAACTATATTTTTCTGCAATAAATGTCACCCGAATGTTCATTTATAACGTTCATTCTCTGCAGATTTCCAATTGATATTTCATTAGGAATATTAGAAATGACAACTAGCTGTATTAATTTCGGCTTCGATTGAATTGGAGCGACGTTGTCAGATTGTGAATTATATTCAACAATTTCATATTTGAATGATTCGTACAGTTTATTTATTGATCTTTCGTGGTGTTGGTTCTAAATTCCAATCAACGGACTCTACCTCTTTATGGTTAGTATAGATTTCATGTATTTTTTTTTAATATTTTAAACGTTTTTCCGAGAAAGTTTTTGTAGCCGTGTACTTATTCATTGATCAAAAAAGGATTATACGACTGATTTTCAATCTAGAATATCGAGAATCGGAAATTTATCCATTGAAAATATTATAATACTTCCATTACAACATTGAAAACGTCCAGAAATACTCGGATGTTCACAGTTATTCGACAAGAAATCACAATAACACACACTTGAAAAGTTTTCGAAATCTATCTTACAAGCGGTCGCCAGAATAGGCTGGAAGTTTCTATTATAACTTGCTGCCGAGGAATATGTTAGGTTGTTAGGTTGGGTCAGGTTAGTTGGGAGCATGTCGTTGCACCCACATTTCGTTTCACCCACAGTCTCCGAACATACCCGAATGATTCAACTTTTGCAAAATCCATCCTTCTTGTTGATAGGTCCACAATGAATGTGTTAGGTTGAGTCAGGTTGGTTAGGTTTGGTTGAGATCGATTCAATAAAAACATATGTTTTTCGCAAAGTTAGTTATGTTTGGTTGGGATATATTCAATAAAAGTATTACGTTTTGCTCGAGTTTAGTATTTTTGGCTACATTAGATATAAGTACTTGATTTTTCAATTTGGCAACGTTGTTTGAGATTCGAAACAGTCTAGAGTTGTCAAAATGACGGTACAAACTATAAAGTCTATAAACTATCTAGGAAAGAATATCGACCGATGAGGGCGCTGGTGGTGGTTAAACTTTATCCACCATTTTGAAATAGTTACCTTGTTTACATTTGTGAAATAACGCGCCAAACTGAAATCCAGTCATCAGTTGCCCCCGCTAGACAAGATTTTGGTGTTTTTTTGCTATATTTTCATTGTACAAAATTTTTCTCGAGAAGGTTAATATAACTGTGTTCATGATGCTTTGAATAGCCGCACAATACTATTCATTGGAGGTGAACATAGATGCATTGTGTTTCAAAATATAATAATATTTGTTCCAGGACATTTTTTAGTTTTAGTGTAGTGTTAGTGAACCAAACAGGCTTTTATTACATGGATGATGAAATGCGCCATAACTGCGCCTAAAAATAGACAAACAGACTCACCAGGTAACAAGAAATCATCTCTCTTGAAATGCAAGTAACACACTGAAGCCGCTCTAGGTGGTGATTTATGCAGTTTCAGTTTATTATTCCAAGCCTTGTACCTGTCTATTTTCTCTTTCAATCCACTTTCCGTAATGTTTCCCACCAGAGATGTATTTATCTTTGGAAACGCGTGGATAGACAACTTTGGATTTCGGTTCCTAGAGTTGCGGCAACTTGTCACCAAACACTTTATACGGCTTACTGAGCGATCTGCAGCCATGATTGTTTGTTATTATTAATCAAAAAAAATTACAACTCCAGATGAGATTTCCTAAATCAACACCAAAGAATTCAATAAATTCACGCACATAAAATGGAAGCCGTTTGTTTGTGAAATTATTACAGTGCGTTATATTTCTGCCAGACGTCGCATAAAATTATGAACTTCCCAATTGCTCTGTCTGTTTCTCACCACCTTAAAATAAAAATCTCCACTTGGAGGATAAATGGGCACATTTTCTTATTAAATTCAAAGAATGGTGTGTGTGAATAATGTTCTATCGGAAAATCGGGTATGTACACTGACAAAATAACAGTTCAGAGTAGAATTTTGGAATCTGGATTGAGTGCTCATAAACATTTTCTTTCCGAAAAAATGACTTTTTCATGGTTTCCGCGCCAAATTTTTTATTTTTTTATTCATCTTGAGCCTTTTTGAACGTTCTTCAAAATTTTTGTGGAAATTGGACGCAATCCAGGATTCTGAAACTTTTTCCATTTGTCTTCGGTGAAGTCGTACTTTGCCGAGAGATTGAAATTTTACTAAACAAAACTGGAGTCTCACGAGAGAGCAGTTTGGGAGGCAAGAATGAAGTCTAGCTTCTACTTTCAAGTTTAATGCCAAGATGTTGGATATACTCAAGAGAAATATTGCACCGTGTAGGTAGATTCGAGACTGGCATGAACGAATTGTTCGAAAGATGATTAGAGATATTTTCATTCTGGCACTATCATTTTTGATAGGTTATGCGAAGAGAATGTCTCTGATGATAAAGTAGCCTTCAAAAAAATTGGAGTCAGCACCACATGAGCATCGGGCCAGAGAAGTTGCAATGGAAAACAAGAAAATAGTTCATTTTCACAAGCAAGGAAATCCCAAAAAAGGCGTGAAAAGTTTCCTACCAATGGAACTCGACCTGAAGCTGAAACTTCTAGACAATGGGGTAAGGCAAGTAGCAGAAGCTGTCAGATGGTACTATGTTGGTATGTCTTTTGAACCATTGGGATATGCAAATTTTGATATTGGTTTTGAAAATAGCTCGGTAAAGGTAGCTAGCCGATATGTCATCCTCAAGTATTTTGTTAAAATTTGCAAAAATGTTCCAGAACATCATTCTCTTCTCAACTGACATTTCATAATTCGAGAAGAAAATCCATTGTAGAACTGTAGATCTGAACAAAAATAAATGTCAAAGACGTCAAAGTCTTGCATACTGGTGCCAAACGAAACATAGGATAAGATAATGTAATGATAGTAAAGCGATGATGTGATGGGATATGCACTTCTTCCGGAATTTGAAGGGCCATTAATAATTCAAAACGAAGGAAAAGCACCGCGTTTTGATCTCGGATTTATGTTTAGCGAATCATTATACATATGTTGGGACTAAATTTTTGTCTTACTAAAAACTAGGTGCTGTGCGGTAAACGAATATTCACCAGATTGAGTTCCTAGAGATAAGTTCCTGCGGCAGGTTTTGGTGGGTTTGGTTGAAAAATAATTGATTTCAGGGGCGTCAATACTTCTGAATACTATTCACAACGAATATTTTATACTTATTTTATCGATGTCATTCACCAAGTTCCCATTTTGTACTGTATTTTATATTACTCGACACTATGTGCACAATGATTTACTGTAACATCTCATGCATCCTCACCAAAGTTTTGAGTTTAACACTCATTCATTTCTTAATACAACAACTAACACAATCATAATATATATCGCGCAAACACTT
Organism: Zygogramma bicolorata; assembly: GCA_032362365.1. Classification (NCBI taxonomy): domain Eukaryota; kingdom Metazoa; phylum Arthropoda; class Insecta; order Coleoptera; family Chrysomelidae; genus Zygogramma; species Zygogramma bicolorata. The sequence goes on from JAVJAQ010002744.1 coordinate 81,175, forward strand.
TGCGGTCTCTGTTGCAGCTGCGGAATGCTTGTTTCGCGCTGGTTGCACAAAAATATATTTCTGGACAGATCTTCATGACCATGAAACACGAAATAAAAATCAATATAGGATGACAAAGTAAATAACGGGAAAAAAAATAAACCGAATATTTGCCAATGAAATTGTGCAACAAATACCAGTGGAATGGAAGTATTACCTACACAACTAAAATACCCATCAAAACAATATTTTCTTTTCAAGAGTGTGGATGGAGTCCAGAGTTTTGTGAAAAATGTTTCTGTGTTTTCCATCTGTGTGCTGCTAAATGTAAAACTGGTGATGTAAATGTATAATTCTGACTAATTTTAAATATGTAAATTATTGAGTATCGTCTCACTTTCAAGTAAACACCCCTGTAACTCCCGTAATTATCGAGGTACAATTATAATATATGCAGAATCGATAGAAACACCAAGAATGTCCAGTTTTACGCTAAAGACTGCGGAAGATATGAAGGTGTTCTCATGAAAAGTGAGACAAATTTGGATGATTCAGGACCGAATTTTTTCATGAAAAAGGTTCGTCTGCAGTGATTTGTCGTCTCGATCACGAATCTGAAGGAATTTCCAGGCCATTTTGCCCCCTAGTATGATCTACCATAAAACTGGGTTATTCCGTCGCGAGTGAGGGGCAGTGTATATCACCTAGGTCCATTGAGTTGCTAGGTGCATTATCGGCATTTCCATCAGTCCTGAGAGTTTCATCATTCTATCTCGATAATCACGGAAATAACACGGATGTTTCCATGAAGAGTGAGACACACTCTATATAACAGAACTGTGGATAAGTTGCGTTTATTCGTGTTGAAGTTAGTTCAACGATATATCAGGTTTTAAAAATGTTTCCAGAGACACTACCTTTGAGTAATAATGGGCCAGAAGAATATTCAGTAGAATAATGGTATATTAAATACCGAAGCGGGGAGTGAATCATTTCTCTAGGGGAAAAATCTAGAGAAGGAAAATATAGGAAATTGTTTTCAACCTTTATGCTCGAAATGCCGTATTTTGAAATCATGGTTGAACTCGTGACCCTCTGTAATGAGGTGAGGCATAATAAGAATTTATTTTTCAATTTTGGAAACTAATTCCATTTTCTCAATATAAAGAAACAGATTGCGTTTGACAATGACTATGGGGGTAAGTTGATATTGTCACTTTCGAGGAAGAAAGTAAATAGTCAGGCCCTTGATTTGTTTTAGCCAGTAGTCAACTCCTGTTCCTTCGCATGAGACACTGCTCGCCGAAAATCATCGTATCACATCACACATTCCTAGGTATATATATTCTCTTAGTCATCTTCAAATTCCGTATACCGAGTTTGTTACAACTCAGCGGCTAGAAATATTCGTGAATATACAAGGTAATGTTATGAACTTTGAATCTGAACACAAGTGTTTTTTTCACTCTGGCGAACGATGTCGGCCTACCTCTTCTAGTCTAATCTGATTTTTCTTGAGTATGTTCATCTAGTGAGTGGCAATTCTTTGTATGTGAATGGGGCTCTTAGGAAAATATAAAACTCAAATGAGTCCACTCCTTTAAAACATAAATCCATCTGTAATTCAAAATCAGGACATCATGAAACCCGAGTCTTTTTCTATTTGTGCTATTATGTTCAAGCGAATATTGAAAATTAGCAATACCAAATAAATGGCTGAGGCCGAGTTTCACTAACGATTTTGATCTCGATTTTGGACATGACTGATAGTTTTATAATCCAATCAAATTAACTGTTCAAGAGCCCAAAATGACGATTTTCGTCTACCCGAAAAGTAGCTGTGGATTCCGGCAGACACATGTGT
>JAVJAQ010002744.1:87227-203785 GCA_032362365.1 Zygogramma bicolorata
TAGCGGCAATAATTCATAAGTAGTCGCTCTATCGTCTTTACTTATCCTATGTGAAATTGCAATAAATTCCATAGACCATTCGAATTCACATAGAAAAAGGAAAAGATCTAAATAAATGTACGAATTCAAATGACGGAGACTCTAAAGAATCTATCACAGATATTACAACAGGTGACAAAGACAAGTTGCATTTCTAAATATAATTTCCCTATACAGTATTTCTCAGTGATCATTTTTGATATTCATAGAAAATAGAAGTATTTTAGTAGGTATTATATTCAATAAACATTCTTTGGTGTTCTTTTTATACCATTCGAACAAATTAGAATTTGTTCATTGAATTTGGTTTATACAAAATGCACCAATTACAATGTGGAATAATTTTTTGGGGGGAGTCAAAAATGAAATGTCTTTCGTATGGTGCGAATATTTTATCCCTGAATCCTCATTTTGTTTTAATCAGACTTATGAATTGAATACAGATGAATAATATCAGGTTTATGCAATTGAGGTTCATGCAATAAAAATAAATTATTTTTATGAATCTATTGTTAAACGGTTTTATCGATCATCAAAAACCAGACACGCTGACGTGGTATGGCACGAATTCGTATCTCCTAACTAGTGAACTGGAAAGTTGATGAATAAATGAATTTCTGAGTTCTAATTCACTAATGATCAGATTTTTCGAATCGGGCAATTTTGGCCTGGTTGTGGGTGTGTGTTTTCCCATAATGATAGTGAAATACAACGATCAAAGAGATAGCTAAACTCTTTCCACCTTCCTCAGATTTCGCATTTAGATATAACGAATTTCAATTGAATCAAATAGAGTTTCCTTCGTATATTGAAAATATTCTGCTGTAAACAGCATTCCTTTCGGTAGGCGATAGATATGATGGCAGGAAATCAGATATTCGAAGAAAAGTGAAATTTGTGAAAATATTTTTTGGGAGTAATTTATTTTTTCACCATTGCATTCATACTAAGGGGCAATCCTGCGATGTAAACCAGAGTTATGCAAATATGAATTTGGTTTATTTCTCAGTTCTTAAACGTTTTCAGCCTCAATAAACAAAAACTGATATTTCTCTGTCATGGATATATCCAGTTATAATCACTCTGGTTATGAAATTTCCAGTATTAATAGTTTTTACCATCGGCAGTTGTAATCCAACGTATCCATATGTTGTCAAGATGTACATTATAGTTCATCAAAACTATCAATTCTCAACGAAATTCAGTAAACTTATGGTGAGATGAAGTTCGTTAATATTTCTTGGGGTTATCCCCCTTTTCTTTGTTAATCCAGCTGTACCTAATCGAAGAGTACTGGACAGTCTCCTTAAATGACGGTGGGTAACCTTGATAAATATTTATATATTCAACATATTAACGAACATTTCTGCCTACCAAAGAAATCATATGCTTTATTTGAATATCAAACAAAACACCCTAAATCTATACACTTTAATCTTAATGTGAGCGCAAGTGAATCTGTAGAATTCTCTTCTCACGGATATCGCCCCTTTGGATGACCAACGAATGTCTGAAAACAGGTTCGGTCAGTTCTTGGTAACAGTGAGGCGGCGTTCACAATATAGTCTGTCGAAAAAAAGTTTTTGATGCATTTCAAGGAGTAGGTAGTGAATTATTGTACGAATTTGTGACGAATACTTTTTTTGTTGTGAATCCAAGTTCATTCTAGTTGAATAAACTGTTTTGCATTCGATTGCGAAGATGAGAGGTGTTTTTTAGTAAGAAACGTGCTGTGATAAAAGTGAATATTTCAGGGATTTGAAATTTCGAGGATGATTTTTTCATATCTTCTCTTTTCCAAGTTGTTGTTGTCTTGTTGGAATCATCATACTCGTTGATATAATAATTGAAGAATTTTCATCTGATAGTAATAAATATAAAATATTTCACTGAAATGATTAATATCAGATTTTTTATTCAGGTAGGTATCAGAAAGTGAGATAAAAGCAATTTCTAGAAACAATCTTTCAGTGAGATTTCGTTCAATAGCTTACATTTTTATTGAATCATAGTTCATAGAATAACCCTCATTTAAGACGTTGGTAGTGGGGGCACATATTTCAGGATGTATTCGACTGTCACTTTAATGCGAAGCTATGCGATCTTTGAGTAATCTAGATGTTTGACCAATATATTCACTAACTCAATTTGAGCACGTAATACTCTAAATCAACTTCGATTAAAGAGTTTCCTGAGTTCCGTCGTTCATTTTTGAAAAAAGTGACTTCATCATCGATGAGGATTCAAGAGCAATTTTAACATTTGAATTTCATAAATTCTGGAAAGCTTGGGAGTGGTGTCTTTGATACAGGAAAAAAAGGAAAATATGTGAATTGTTTCTAGGTAAACATTACTGACTAGAGACGCAACATCCAAGCTGACCAAAACATAATTTAACATAAAATAATAAACTACTCAGCCTCTGAATATGCTGGATATTTTTCGTTCATTCATTTCTACAACACCAACGAAAACAATAAAAAAAGTATCATACGTTTAACTCTCTCACCCTGTATTGAACTTTCTTGTTGCAACGAGAACATGTGAGAATTTGCAATGATATAAAATTAAGAAAAAAGCTAAAAAAGAGAACAGGTAAATATAGTATAGAATAACTCTATCTACCATACTATTTATCTTCAATATTCACAAACCATCTCAGAACCAGTAGTTTAATTCTCATTATTTAAAGCCTTACTCGAGTCATAAGGTGTTGCTGCACTATGCTGACCGTTTTCAAAACCTTTCACAATACCATTCTCCACGTTGACTACTGCTTGAATAGAGGAACGTGACTTTCTGAATCCGTATTGATTCCTGTTGAGGAGATTGTAGACTTTAAAATACGAGTATTATTTTTTTTTAGTATTATTTCAGATATTTTGCCAACAATGGGAACAATAGAAATGGGCCTGTAATTTTCTGGAAGACTTGAATCACTCTTCTTGAAGATAAGGATCACCTCAGTTATTATCAATTTATCTGGGAAAGAGCCCTGCTCCACTATAAGCAGGCATTTACAATGCAAGTAAGAGGTTGTAGTAAAGAAGTAACAGCCGCTTTGATCATTTTACTGTTGAGGTTATAAATGTCAAAACAATTTGAGTTCTTCAGGACACAAATGGCATTTGAGACTTCTGAGAAGGAAACGGGTTCAAAAAAAAAAAGAACCTGGTGAAGAAGGCCTGAGACTAGTATCCACTGATGTGGAAAAAGTCGCATTGTCATCAGCATTAGATGGCAATTCTTCAATGTTTGCTTCAGCAACAGAGGTGAAGAAAAAGTTGAAATCTTGGGGTGTTATATTATTACAATCAGTGGCGGATCCACGGGGAGGGGGGGTTCGGGTCCGGACCCCCCCCATTGGGAAAATCAGAGATTATTTTCTTCAATTTTTATCGGCTCCTAATTTACAAATTTTGTTAGGGAACGAAAAAATGTCAGAGGAGCAAGACAAAAAAATAAAATAGAATAAATTTTTCTACTTTAAAATTGAAGAACTTCAATAATCATTATTACATTCCATTGAAAACTAGAGAGGCTACAGGCTACATTTGAAAATTGGTAAAATTTCATTTTTCAACAACCAATTTCATCAATTTATTCAATTCAATAATTCTTCGATTCTTAAAAAAATTATTCTCAGGAATTAAAAATAGTACAAACAAGATCCGGATTGAATGTTACCCAAACAAACAAACAAATTTTGCTTGAAATTTTTGGGCTCACCGATTGTTCTTTCCTTTTTTTTATGGTTCAGTCGGTTCAGACGCTGGATCAAGCCGAGTAAAATATGAAAATAGAGTCCTCTTCATGTTGTAGGTTCAAAATAAAATGCTTTTTTTTTAACTATCAAATTGTAGTTTTTCTCGATGACAATTCAAAGAAAATTGACACTTGTTAGGCTTATCGAGGAAAAGTTCGAGAAATTTCTGACAGTGCTGCCATTAGATCCTTTTTGGCGCTGTATTTGAAAAATTAGACTTGTTACATTTGTGGTGAGTATTGTGTATGCCGGTAACGATTTGAATATACTATGTATGAGTAGAATATGCTGTTGATTAGGTTAAATCAACTCGATTCGATTAAAAAAAAGTTAAGTTCCGAACCTACTTTAACTCCTGGCCACACCTTCAAATTTTGCTCATGTCAATCTCTTTCACCTTTTTTTGGATCTTGACTAGTTGTTGCTATAGGGTAGCTCATAATTTTCTGTTTTATATATATATATATATATATATATATATATATAGATAAAAAATTTGAGTTTTAGACCCCCCCCTTGACCTGATCCTGGATCCGCCACTGATTACAATTCCTACCAGATTGAAATTGATTTTTTCAAAATTAATAATGTTCCAGCTGTCTTTCATTTTGTTATTAGATTCACCAATAAATCTGTAACAAGCTAACTTCTTACAATGCGAAAGTAAAAAGTTTCTCCCCCTTCGTGACTCTCGAATGGGAAAAGATATTAATGTAGAGCGAAGTTTCCCCAAACTCGAATCATTTTCATAGTAAAAAAATATTAATTCTACTCGTCGTCGAGTGAGGAGTATCACCTCTTGTTTTTCAAATGAGGAATGGGAGGTTTTTGATATTTCGATTGATGAATAATTCAATTCTGTAACCAACACTGGTTTACTCCTGAGAATAGGCCGTTACTGAGTAATTAGCAGTCAAATTCAACTATTTCAACAATGATTTCCCTTGACTTCTGGAAAGTTCCACTTCACGCCGAAACTGGGTGTAATCATCGTGGAGAAATCGAAATAAAATGAAGCAACTGTAAAATTTTCATTGAATTTTTTTTCTCAAATTGCAGATCATTTGATATAAAACAAAACTGAACAGCTAGCCGAGTTCTCAAAAATAAACAACTGCTGGATAGACAACGAAACCCCACTTTCCACTTTGGAAGAAAGTTGATATCGCCCTCTTGGCTTTCACATATTTTATGAAGGAAAGAATTTTTTTTTGGGCCGCATTGTTTACATTTGGTGCATACTACATTCCATGTGTTGATATGATATCGATTGAAAAATAATCAAAATGTATATAATGCATGTCACTTTCTTTGAAAAAAATCACTGCAACTTGAAGTTATTCATCAGAAACGTCAAATATCAACCAAGTTTCGAATAACCTGTAAAGAAGCTGACAACTGACTATCCAACTCTCAAGAACATATACTGTATACAAATTAAGCTGCTTTCAACAGACTTGACACCAAATTATACTGACCATTCCGGTTTGGCATGTGCCGGTAAGAATTAACAGCTTGTTCCCAAATGGGACCCTTGATATTATGCCCTTATGACACGGTCGACAGGCACGTGACACCCTATTAACGAAATGATTCCCAAACGGGACTCTTGCCATTCATGTGTTCAGCCCTGTTAGCAGGTAGCAAGGTAGTTGTTTGAAGGGCACGTGTCGACTTGTTAGTCTGTTGACATCAGTAAATTACAAGGCACCGCCTTCCTATTGGCTATAAAATCATCAATAACAACAACATAGTCAATCTACACAAGAATGAATGTTTCCTTTATGGAAATGAATCAATCGAATACATATATACAGAAAGAAATATTGATAACCGAACTTCCATCGACGTTTATATTATTTTCATTACAGAATCTTCTGAAAAATTCGGTCAACATAAATGAAAGGTCGAAATGCTAAATTGACCCAAAAAAATAACGAATAGACTGAAAGTTTTGCAAAGAAAAATTATTGAAAAAGAATACCTTTGAAAATTAAAAAACGTCTGGAACGTACTTCATTCATTAAATGCTCATCACGGTATTTTCCCAAAAACAATTTTTCAAAAACAAGTACTACCGATATCATACCGTGCCCCCATTGAAAATATGAAAAAAATAATTATTCATGAGAACTCAGTTGCCGAAACATACGTCGAGTGCAAGTTTTTGCGATTTGATGTTTGGTTGAATTCTGATGAAAATATCATTATGTAGTTCTTTACTTTTGTCGAGTTGTTTTGAAAGGCATATACTCCTAATTGGTTTATGACTCAATGATCTTCTGAATTTGGTGAAATAAAATTCTATAGCGATATGTTTCATGAACCATTTCTGACAGTGACAATTAAGTCGTGAACAGAAAATTATGGAATAATAACAAAACATCTCGCACTCCAAACCTGAAACAACAAGCCTAACCAAATAATTCTTTTATTGAATCAATATCGATATAAAATTATTATCCTTAAATGAAATCCTAATAATTCAAGAACAAATATAATGGAAGATCGAATGCCACAGTGAAGACCAACAAAATACTAATCTTGATTATATGGCCGATGAGATACAGATTCGTCCCAAATCAATTTTTTAACATCGCTCTAACAGAGTATTTGAATTGCGTAGTCCTATGAAATATATCATAAATCTCTTGACTGAAAATAGAATATTTCCTGAAATCTTGAAAATGGCAATCGTTTTTCCTTTGCATGAACGAGGAGACAAAACTAGACAATTAGTCTATTGTCAAGTATTTCCAAAGTCTTTGAGTTGAAGAATATAAACAATCAGTTAGTGTGTTTCTTCACGAACTTCTTTCTCCAAATCAACATGGATTTATTGAAGGTGAAGGTTACATTGGATGGCAAATTTAGTATTTGCAGTTTGCTTCAAGACTTTTCAAAAGCATTTGATTATGTAAACCACGATCTCTCACTACGGAAGTTGGAAACATATGGTGTGAGGAATGTTGCCTTGAATTTGATGAGGCCCTATTTAGGAAACGGGGTTCACAGTGTCAGGATCGGTGATAAAGTTAACAATTTGGCTTAAAACAAACGTGGAATACCTCGGAGGGTTCAATCCTTGGGCCCTTACTTTTCCTGATTTATGCTAATGATTTGATGAATTTTCATGATATGAGGACAGTTCAAGTTATAACATATGCGAACGACTCTATCATCAAAGCACATGATGTAACAAATTCGGTAGACAAATTCTATATGAAAAATTGCACACATGGGCAAAAAATAATTACCTTGCACTAAACATAACAAAACCACGATAATAGAATTCACAATGCGCAATGTTCAAGAAAATTTTTTAATAACATAAAATTGAAGATCGACAAATTGAATATTGGGCAACCACCAAGATGTTAGGTCTAACTTTGGATTATAAACTCACATAGATAATCTTCGTAATAAACTGATAAAAAACTGTTATGGTCTCAGGATTATGGCAAATTTCTGTGGTGCAAGTATCATTGAGTCTGTACCACGTAACTATAAACTGTCATTTAAGATACGAAATGATGAATGGAGGTAAAAGCTCTTCGAATGAAAGGATGTCCATTCTCAAAAAATGTGCCGTCATAATTATAGCTCGTGTAGGATGGCAGGATACAAGTAGAGACGTTTCCAAAAACCATGGTATACTTATACTCACAGTTACCGGTTTGTACATTCATGAGTTATGTTTACATGAGCAACCATATATTTTCAAGTATCAACATGTTACACTATCCATTTGGAGATCTTCTGATGTTCAGGACTCATAGACGAACCTTATTACAGAAAAGTTTTCTACATTACGGCCCTAAATGTCCCAATAAGTTGGATGACTCAATTGAAACTAGCCTACGTTGAGAAATTCAAGGTATAGAGTGAAATAATTTCAATTTAAAAAAATTGCCATGCACTCGATGATCTTTAACCAATTTCCTATGTATGAGTGTACATAATAATATGATAAAATATTCTGATATTGAAACGTTCTATCTTTATTGATGAAGAATTGATATGTATAACTTTTTGATATGTTTATACAAGGGAGTCTGCTCTTTTTTTTTGTGCTTTTTCTTTTTGAGGTAATTCTTGTTATTGTATGGAAGTATTCTGAAAAATAGTTTTATACTTTTGAATAGGAAAGCATACCGCTACTACCTCATTGAACCATTCAGGAAATATCTGAAAATATGTATGTCAACCTTCTGTAATTCATTATTAGGCTAGTCGAATGAGTCGAATGGTACACATTTAACATTCCTCCTTTCAAAGCTATTTGCTGTTCAACTTTTGAATTATTTTTAAACCAAAATGGTTTGCCCTAATCTTTTACTTTCTGTAACTGCATAAACATTCAAATGCCTGAAACTAATAACTAGATAAAACTATCCTAATATTTCATAACAACAAAGGAAATATTGCATGCATAACACTGGTAAAATAAAGTTTTCACGGTACATAAAACATTAATGATGCTTCTGTATCGTTTCTGCAGCAGCTAATGCTGCCAGAATCCTTAGAGAGATAATTAAAGTCTGTCGCCAGCTAACGAAGCTGAACATACACATTCATCACGTCACCTATCCCCTCCAACCACCCGTAGTCGTTGCTGTCTTCTGTGCCCGTATAATTATATACGGTGTGTTTACCCAATGAGATTAGATAATCAAAGGATGTCTCTATTTAATTCCAATCAGAGGTTCGATGTTGTTTTCAACTGGCCGTGGTAAACAAAAGAAGATCCGCCTTTGGAAAATAATTTATCAAGTTCGACGTTCGATTTTCCTGACTTTGTGGTGAATGAACTTGTATCAGGGATTCACCTGAGAGGCCGGTTTTTCAATACAATAATAAATGGGTTATCTGTCAGATAGATGGAAGATATGAGAAGGTGCGCGTAAAACTCTTTGGCAGGGATAAGGATGAAAACTGTTGGTTATTTTGATCTGATAGTCTGTATTGAAAACCCGGCCTTCAATGAACCAATCTATATATTTCGTCCAATCACATTCTACGGTATCGGATGTTCAAACTCGCAAACACAAAACTAATAATTATTTCCGTCATTTCCGTCAAGTGGTGGGAAATAATTCTCATTCAGAAATATCGAACATTCTTTCAGAAAATGACAGATCATTCAGTGAAAAACTGATAACTCGTTCACTCAGGTGTACGTTGTATATTTATGTCATCTCTCCATGATGAAATACGGATAAATTTTGTTCGTGTCTGGCATCAAACTTATAGCCAATTTGTCATTTAAAGATTGACCTCAATATTTGTGTATCGAATTTCCTTATATCCCCGTACATTCAACTTTCTCAGATGAAAATAGAAAATTGTACGGCTCCTTGTAATGTATTCATTTCCCTGTATTAAAAAACGTTGAATCAAACTTCTATTGTCTAACCATAAAAGCTTCATGCTAGAGAGGAACTGAAGAAAACCTTTCAAAAAAAACAACGTTACAGAAGAACAGGAGATATTATATCTCCCTGCTCCGCATGGAGATATAATACTATAGCTCTACATTTACAGAGTGAAACCACACGTTACGACACAATGATTGGGGAGTACATCAAGGATAAACGATCTTCATCAAAAGAGAAATGAGTCATAGTAAGAGAAATATTTTCAAACCCAAATCGACCCAAACATTTTGGAGTAGCAGCTTCGATTGTACAAAATGACGATGTATGTATGATTCAAGATTTTGATCGGCAAAAGTTGGCAAATAACGGTTCGATTTCAAGGAGCGCACAGATGTTTCCAAGAATACACAGTGAGACCAGCGAAAGTTCACGAACATAACCGGATAAAAGTGTTACCCCAGAATGTGATGAAAATTGAATATATTTATATGCCTATTTTTGATAGGTAGAAACAAGCGCATCTTGACAATGATCTACAGATCGCCAGCAACCGGAATAGAGCTTTTTTATGAAAGATTAACTGAATTTCTAGAATATGTAAGAACACAAGCTGAGTTGCTCATAGTATGTGGCGACTATAATTGAGATTTCTCTGTAACTTTCATCAGTTCATGTATAATCCAAGATATACTTTTACGGATGACCGAGCTCGGTATTTATATTTGGTTAATCGTGTTATTTGGAAATTATATTCAGATAAGAATTACATACTGATTAAATATGAACAATGATCGATTTAACCGATTAAATAACAAAGAAATGTGAACTGTTTATTGAAATGAATAATCACGAGTGCAACGTTTTCTGAGAATGAAAACTTGCTAGATTAATACATCGCCCCGAAATCCCCTGCACTAAATTCATGGATATATAAAATGAAATTTAAAATACTTTTGATGTCGCAGATATCATACCAGGTGAACATCTCACACGCTGAACCTACCAACAGATTAGATTTCTTTTGCTTGAAAGTGGTTGGCAATGTTCCTTGCTGAATGGTGATGGTTCAGACTTCCATTGTCTATATTTTTAACTCTATTGCAACCTGTTGCTAGGAACGGAAAGATTAAAATACAAATCAAGTGAGAAAATCAAATCGAATTCAAATTTTTGGTCAGTAATGAAATTAGGGATTGATTGATGAAAGAAAATACTGTTGTTACAAAAAATCGAGATATCGAATATGAAATATGAGTCAAACAAATTTGAATAACGGAATGAATGAAATAATATTGTGACAAGAAAATTGAGATATCGAATATGGAATACTAGTCCAAAAAATGTAAATGAAGAAATCGAATGAAATATTATGAAAAAATGTTGAAACAAAGTTTCAAGTTGAGTGGACTCACGACGTTTCGATTGCTGGTATCCGCAATCGTCTTCAGGTGATGACTAACAATATTTCGAGGTGTGGTCGGTTATAAAGACCCCCAATTTCCCTATGGTGGGGAAAAGGGTGGTACTACCAAGGAGGCGAGCGGTTGCTACTACTAGAGGTGTACCGATTCTCCCTCATCGAGCCGCAGCCGCTTTTCCTTGTGTATGACCTCGGCCTCAGACCATTTGATGCTGTGATGGTTTGTCCAAACATGCTCCGCTATTCCTGATTTCGTTGTTTCTTCTCGTTGTGTGTTTTCCTGTGTTCGCCTATTCTCACTCCCAATGGTCTTTTGGTTTCTCCGATGTAGGCTTTGCCGCACTCGCATGGTATCCGGTAAACGCAGTTGTTGGTGTCGCTGTTTTTATTCGTTGGTCGAATTTTTGTAAGCTGGCTACGTATTGCGTCCCCTGATCAAAAACAGACTCTGATGTTGTATTTCCCTCCTATCCTCTTGATCCTCTTTGATAGTCCTCTCACGTAGGTGATGGTAAGAATTTGCTGTTCCCGTTTCTCCTTAGTGTTCCTCTGATTCGTCCGGGCCAATTTTTGATCCACCAGCTTCTTCGCGTAGCCATTCTTCTGAAGATCCTTCCTTATGTTGCTCAGCTCAGCTAGACTTTCTTTGGTGTTACAGAGATTGATTGTCCGATCAATCAAAGACTTGATTAAACTCTTGCAATTTTTAGATATCACGCTTTTTTGCAAAATTATCGGTAATTTTTATGCACTCGTGCAATTATAACCGAGAAGTACATTCAATTGGTTCTCTGGATAGACTTCGGAGGCGAATAACTCAATTAGAAAGTGAGATTTGATTCACTTCATCTCAGTTGTCAGAAACATCTTTCATGCATTCAGTCATTGTTTGTCTCGGCAATAATTCAGTGGGGATGATGGTGAGGAGAAAATTCGTTTACAAAATATATAATAAATCAACTGGCATGAAAGAAATTTCAGAAATTTCTGACATTTACAAAAAGTGAACCTAAAAACTGAACTAGAAGAGAATATTTGTGAAAATTTGAAAACGGAAGCGGATTTGGTTTCCGTAACGTCAACTATGAGTATTTTGATAAATAATTGTTTTTGTATTTTTTTGATAGTCAAATTCTAAATATACGAAAAGTTGCTGACTAATTGAATGTGTTCCTTTCAGAAGGAACTATTTTTAAATTATCGCAGCAGCTTCTCGTGGTAGATTGAAAATCTGCCCTTCTACACTTGTATAGATTCCAATATTAATTCCTATTTTATATGTGGTAGGTTAAGAACCGAAAAAAGCTAGAAGAAAGAATTGATCCACCACAAAATAATGACATTCAAACAGTAATTGTTCGTTCATATGTATTTCTTTGACATAAATAAATGTTAACATTTTTCACACAGGATTTATTCTAGAAGATCTTATCATCGCTAAAGTAGTTCCGACATTTAAAAAGTGATAAAAACTTCAGTTCAATCTTTAAGACCAATTTCACTACTACTATCACCGTCGAAAATTATTGTTATGAGAGCAATTTACATAAGAAGCAGCTACTTCCTAATTTGATATGATATTTTGACATCTCAGGTTTCATTATTTCAAAGTCTAATTATTGTTTCAATATTTCCATTCCATTAATGATTTTATTTTACTCCTTCTCCTCCTCTCCTTAATTTGATTGTTGTTGAATTCACCTGAATTTCATCAAATATTTTGTTAGATATTATGTGTTTTTCTGTTGCTTCCTTTCTTTTTCTCTAACACTGTTATCAGTTGACTTTTCAATATCTCTTTGTTTATTCACATATTTTATTTCATTAATTACAACACTTCAATTCGCTCACTTTCGTTTTGATGAGTTTTTTGTTATATTTCGAATCATTGAATTCACTAAAACAGGTTTCAGAGTATTCTACTGCTTTTGATGATGAAAGGTCGCACCGCTACCACTCAAAGGAGCTTAGAAGTTGAGATTCTGAGATAAAATGATATTTCATCGAAACAATATTCGAGGGGAGATTTCGGATTTAAAAAAAATATTATCAGTATGGGGTGATAAAAAAATATTACGAACTGTTTTTTAACGAAACAGATCATAACGCTTTCATTGCTAGAACCCACAATTATCTCAGACGGGCAACCCGGATAACACAGTTAAACTCATGAATATTGAAACTTTTTGAAGAGATCAATTACCAAACTGATATTAGTTACAATTTGCTCGCGTTTTGCAAACCAGATTTTCAGGAGGAGAAAACTGATACTCAAACACCAAAAGTTCCAATCTCATCGTTTATTCATGAATATCCTTTGCAAGTCCTTCTCAGGATAGGTGTAAGAATTGTCGAAGATGACTTATTTGAGATTCCGTTAGAAGGTGAAACGAACGTTACTTTCTCCACTCTACGTGGAATGTATGACCATTATACTCCAGAAACGTGCACAAATTCAATACACCAATTGTTACTGGAGGCCAGAATGGAAAATAGAGAGCGAAGGCGGACTGACTATAGCCAGTATCAGTAAAGTTGTGATTTCAGTTCTAAGGCGAGTAATTTCAAAAAAATTACTGGGGACTTTATGGAGGTTTGAATTCAGGAACTACACAGTTTGTAAACAAATGTTACTACATGAACAACATGATAAGCCAGAAACCTTCGCAATTTTTTTTTGTACTACCAGCATCAATGTAGCAGATGAAAACACTTTGTGAAGTATAGAGTAATATAAGTATAATATCTCTCTCCTCCACAATATCCTTCCAGGTCCATATCCTTTTTTTCTCTCTGTATTCATCGTGCTATGTGGAGAACTCCTATGGAGGCCAGTCCAGTGGTTGTAATGTCAATGTTTTTTTTAATGCATTTCCAATGATTTATTCTTTTTCAGTCTATTTAACAGAAGAGAAATTCATTGCGGAATCTACTATTGTTAAATGTTTCATAGTATTATTATCAAATATATTCAGAAGCATATTTTCTTATTCGGTACAATTGAGTATGATTGTGTTATTGCAACTACAGGATTTATATAAGTACCTGCACCAGTGGACAGTTGTTAATGTGCCATCATACGACTAATAATCTAATGCATACCGACTTAATTGAAAAAAAATATTAAAAAACTGATGACGATCGATACGGAGGTTATAATATAATCTCAATATTTGCTTGATATATCGATGATGCAATAAAATAAACAAAATTTTAGATGAAAATTATGTGACACTTTGGTTTCCAAATAAGTTTCAGATGTTCAGGGTGTTGTATTCTTCCGTGGAGCAATTGGTATAATTTCTCAAATGGAACGAGTATTTTTTTCTTTATTTTCAATAGCCTGAAAAATATTTAATTTTGTACAGGGTGTTCCGAATATAACTTTAATATTCGTCAACTTCGGTTCAATTCAAGTGATTTTTCCGGGAGAAACACACTGTATATTAGTGTGACTCCGCATTTGAGGTGGAATTACCAATCCGAGGCTACCAATATCTTATAGGTTATTTCTTGGTGTTCTTTCATTACCAGCGTTCATCAAAACTGAAGATATAAATGTATGTTTAACATTTTGAAATAAAAACAAAACAGCCAACAATAATCATACTCATAATATATATTCAAAATGTCTTCTACTTTATGTACAAATGGTTTACAAAACCGTGTTTCTATTACTAACAAATTGTTAGTACATTCAATTAGGGCATCTTAAATTGATGATCGGAATAAGTCTATAATTATCCCTAGAAGTAAATAATAGTTTATTGATCATTCAAATAATTGAAAATGTCCTCTCCGAATAAATAGTTGACTATAACTTGACTATAAGTTGACTTGGAGATAATTGTATTTTGTTTCAGATCATTTATATAAGACTTCTGATTTGGAGAAGTATGAATATCAACACGTTAGTAACAGAAGTTAGCAATTTTGTGACATTTTTTAGTGCTTAAGGTGTGACTTGCTTGGAATTTGGGCAAATTTATCATGATTCATACTAAAGAAGTGTAAATTGGAATGGAAGATGCTTTGGGTGTCAGTAAAAAAAATGTTTGTTCATCTTTCCTCTTGTATGACGCAAAATATCTTGGCAGACGGTATCCAGAGGTGACATTTCTTGAATAGTCTGAAGAACGATCTTAGAGAACAGCAGCGGAATTCCTATCTCTCGACTCGATATGTATCGACCGGTTGTCACTTTTCGACAGTTTTCTCGACATAGAGGGTGGAATGATTCTCATCACATGTCGAATAACTAGTCGAGAGGTTACGTATGTCTTAGCAGACGACATCTTCCTAATTTCAATAATGAAACATTTTTTATGCCAATCATGTCATTCTAACGTATCATTTGAGTTTGTTTCAGTTGAGCTCTGAATGAAAAATATTAATACATTAACAAAAATAATAAAATAGATTTTGCGTATGTTACCAACTGTCAACGAAATTAGTGTCGTTGAAATTCCAGAGACCCGTTTTCAGGAACTATTCAGAATAAACAGAGATTTGTTCGCAGTTTTGTTCAACCTTTTGGCGCCTTATATTCCAGAACCTAGGTATAGAATCCGAGATGTCAGTCAAGAACAAAAAATTCTGGTAGCTTTACGCTTTTATGCTACTGGTTTCTATCGAAGGGCAGTTGGTGAAGACTTCAACCTGGGAGTAAGCCAGACAAGTTTACATCGGTAGGGCTGTCTTTTCGTCTATACTTATTCTGAACTCAAAAAATAATGTTTGCGTTTTAGATATATACATGAAATTACTAATGCGATCGAAGAGCATATCTGCCCCAATAAAATAAGATTTCCAAGAACAAGAAGGGAAAAGAATGAACTCAAGGAAGCTTTCATGGAAAGATTTCATTTTCCGTTTTTCAATTGCATGCGTTCTTCGTTTGGTCGAAATGACGACATTTTTCAAAAACTACTAGCTACAAATACCTAGTCAAAATCTCACAAAATTGTCTTCTCGACAGCTCATTAGATGACGAGTAAAAACGACATTTGTAGTCGATACTCACTTCTCGATATGAAACATGAAAATCGCAAATTTCATTTTGTCGATACGATAGCTATCGAGTCGAGAGATGAGAATCCCGCTGCTGGTCATATCCAATTCGAAAGAAAGGGGCATGCTAAAACCGTATTGAGTGATGAAAGCCAATCAGCTGTTGATCTGGGTGGAAGAAATCCAGAATTGAGTCTTAGGGAAATTAGCAGAAATTCAGAGATATCGATATATTCAGTTGCCAGTTTCAAAAATAACACAAGCTACCTCAGCAGGAGTTGATGGCAGAAGATTTTTTGATGAGACTAATGCTTCGTCGAAAGATGCAAAATAAAATTTGAGAAAATGAAAGATTCCTGAGGAGCATTACGAACCGAATATTTTCATGCAGTGTATGTTATCGATCATCAACAGAAATGGATTCTCAGTGTTTGGGGCGGTATTGTGAGTAATTGTGTTGTCGGGTAATATTTATTCGAGAGGAAATTGAATGTGCAAGAGTTTCTTCAATTCCTTGAAGAATACTTCCGCAGGTTGAGGAAACAGCTATCTGATAACATTGAAAATGAAATTTGGCTTGGATTTGGTGTTTCCAGGAAGGAACTGCAGCAATATGCCACTGCGCAGAAGAGTTATTAAGGCAAGAGTTTGAGGAAAATACCATTGCTATATACTCTGATAGCCAAGCAGCTATAAAAGCAATTAGCTCCATGCAGGTTAACTACAAACTGGTCTGGAATTGCCTAGAGAAGCTACAAGAGCTAGCTAGGCAGTCAAAACAGACTGTCTTAAGCTCGGGTACGAGGCCATACACGATACAAGGCAACGAAGAGGCTGATTCACTAGCACGAGAAGGAGCACGATGTTCCCCATTGGCCCAGAACCCTTTTGTAGTATAGCAAAAGCGCTGCGAAAAACTTGTAACAGCACCTGGAAGGAAAAACAACCTCAAAAATGGTGGAATAAGACGCCGGGTATGAGACAGGCCAAAGAGTTCATTAAAGAACCATCGCCAAAATTTACGGAGTACCTACTTAGTCAAAATAGGCATTCAACTAGAATTCTGGTTAGGTTTTTGACAGAACATTGTAGACTCGACAAACATATAAAAAACATCGGATTGGCAGACACAACCTTATGCAGGTTCTGCCAAGAGGATGAGGAAACCTCAGCACACATACTGTGCTACTGCGAATGTCTGTCAAGGCTAAGGTTTGCAACGTTACATACATGAGGGCACGCACAATAGACCTGCAAAGGTCGTGGTGTAGTAGGCTGTTCAGCACACAAGCCCCATATTTTAATCTTAATCCTAATCTTCCAGATGAAGGGATCGAATGACAACGACTTATTATTATGGAAAACCGTAAAATCAGATATTAACCGTACTGCCGCTACTGCACAGTAGGATATGAAATTGAGAGGCGAGGAATTCCCATAGAGCCTTTTCAGATCAAGAAAATTAAGAAATGAGAGACCTATAGTCCGAAATATGTTCTCCCACAAAAACGATAACATAAAGTCTGAAACTTGTTACTAATAAGATCTACTCAAAATAATCCAATCAAATTAACTGTTCAAGAGCCCAAAATGACGATTTTCGCCTACCCGAAAAGTAGCTGTGGATTCCGGCAGACACATGTGTCCTTATTATCCCCTAAAGTTTGCGCCAGATTCTGTCCGTGCGTTTAGCAACAATTAGCACTTGAATGCCGGAAATCATTATTTTTGTTTGTTTTTTGCTTATATAATGAAAACTATTGATCGGATCGAAAAAAAGTTAGATTAAAAGTTGTAGATAATCGAAAAATCTATCGATTAGCGTTGGCCCGATTTCGATATTCCAATTTGTTGCTCAACTATTGCGCTCGGAATTCGAAAAAAGGCGTTTTTTCCATCACTCTATTAAAAAATGTTGAAATGCATTTGGGGGTTGCAACTGTGAATTTGGGAAGCTTTCAACTAGTAGAAACCACAGTTTCAATTTGGGCGAAAACCAATCGATAGGTTAGCAACAATCTAATTTGTTACTAAAAAAAGTGTCCCACTAGATTGTTATTTCTTGCCCTACGGATAATCGTAGAGCAATGAACGAAACAGTTTTGGATAGTCAAAGAGTTGAACTACAAATTATCGTTTTTGGAAAATCGATTTTTCCAATGTGATACCTTTGAAAATGGCGTCAAAAAAACAACGTTTTTCAAACTAAAAAACAATTAGGAAAAAATGGTCGTATCAAAATGAGAGAAAATGCATGGGAAAGCTGCTATTTTTCTACGAATTTTGACAACCTTACTTTTGTTCCACGATAATTAGGAGCCAAGATAACACTTTTTATCATTCAGTTTCCCCTTCATTTGTTTGTTTATATGAAGCAACGAGACCTCGACGACTGCACAGAGCAAGAGTCATATTATCCATAGAAACCAGCAGAATTTGTTTTCCACAATTATTTATCATATTTATTGATAGGAGCAGTGGAGGTTCTTCCAGGACCGTTCGACGTGCCGTGTGGAGGGGGAAGCCGAAGAGAGCGATCTAGCGGTAAGCGGCCGTCGGCGTCGAGTGCATTGCGTAAAATAAACTGATCAAAGCCCAAAACGACCTCGCTGTCTGTGTCTCGGGAACTACTGGACAGGGATTTTTTTTTTTTTATGTTCAATAGTGCATCGAGATATGATCGAATATCACTATGGCTCACCGGGTTTGTTTTCGGAAATCCCTCAAATCGCAAATAATTCAATTTTTACGCTGCAAATGTAGTAAATTATTCGTTCATTTCAAATTTCACTCTGATAATACGATGTCAAATGTTACCTTAGACAGAGAAAGCAAGTTCGAAAATTAATAAAGCACGGCTCATCTCCTTTCCAATTGGTATTTTTACAAATGTGAATATATGAGTGTTATTCAATATTAAGATTTTTGGCCCATTTATGTGCAACATCATTCTTTGAATATTTACAGGTTGTAACTGAAAATGTCTATTAACATTTAACATTCATCTATTCACATGTTTATTCTGTCTCCATTAGGTGTTAGGTTAGTCAGGTCCTATCAGGCATTCCAGATACTTGGCAAATGACGAAATGAACCAATACAGCGGCATCTGCCCCCAGAAATTCTCGTTTGTTTCTTTCAGAAGAGTGTGATTTCCATGTTAATACTACTGTACAGAGTGTCCTCGATTGGACAGTTTGTATCGTTCCGGCCGGTTATACTGAGTGCGCGAAATAAACATTCCATTTGAACTTTTATTTTGGTAGTGATTTGAACATGTATTATTGTTAAGCTGACTTCTCACCGTACCTATTGCAGTGTGGATTCTTGTGATAGTTCACGTGAGAATATTCCATTTTTTGATTTCCTAAAAAGGTAAGGTAAATCATTTTACATAATTTCAATAACATCTATAGGTCAAAAATGTTTCGGTAGTAGTATGATTCAGATACTATTCTATAACTAATGTTCAAACTTTATTACATTTTATTTTGAATTCACTCACAAACACATTTTACAGTACTAACATGTAAGGATACTTAAAATCTACCTCGTGCTAACCAGAGAATGACAATACTACTATAAAAGAAGTCATAACGATATTCCCAGAGAAATAGTGTTGAGAGCGTTCTAGGTATTCAACACATTAAAATAAAAAAGAGAAAAGAGAATACATGTACAAGACAACTATAAGATACAATTGAAATATACAAGCTCTAATATCCTTTTGACTGGTCATTAAGAGATCCAGGTCATTTCTGATGATTAGGAGATTGCATTGTTGCATCATGTTATTAAAGGGTGAACAATCTGTAGCACTTGTGGAGAATAACATTTTATTGAAGATTCTCAGGTTGTAGAAAACATGGACTGCTATGCACGAGTATGTGTTATTGTTGTCATGGTGAAACATGCACGAACGTTGAAAAAAAATGTGTTGAAATCCTAAAGATTGATCAAGAATTTTCGGACGAGCATACTATCTTTTTTGATGAAACAAATGTTACGGTAAAAAGCTACAGTTCGAATGAATCTGGAGAATGTGTGCTTGACAGTGAAAGTGATGAGCATGAGAGCGATGCGAGCGAAATTGAATATGTTATCGCAAATAAGAGACCAAAATTGTAATGGGAGTTCACAAATGCTTTAAATGTATGTAAAGTAAGGACATGTGAATATTTACAAATGTAAAATAAATTTTTTTAATAAAATCAATATACATTTTACTTATTCAATCCTTCTACGAAACAATCCTATCCTACGTTAATATTCACTTCCAATGTCACAACGTTATTAAACTTCCAAAAAATATATATATTCATTAAATTTCCAGGGTGAAAATTGAATTATTTGGGATTTGAGGGATTTCCGAAAACAATCCGGGCAAGCCATAGTGATATTCATTTATATATCGATACACTAGTAGAAATAAAAAAAATCTGTCCAGTAGTTCCCGAGATACAGACAGCGAGGTCCTTTTGGACTCTGATCAGTTTATTTCACTCGAGACCCCACGTTCGACGAACAAATCGTTCAGAATAACGTAGAGCGATATGGAATGCGTATGATGAACTGCGATAGAACATCACGAGCGTATTCATTCGGCTCTCGAGAATAGGACCCCCGGAAGAACATCCACTGCTCCTATCAATAAATATGATAAATAATTGTGAAAAACAAATTCTGCTGGTTCCTATGGATAATATGACTCTTGCTCTTTGCAGTCGTCGAGGTCTCGTTGCTTCATATAAATAAACAAATGGAGGGGAAACTAAATGATGAAAAGTGTTATCTTCGCTCCTAATTATCGTGGAACAAAAGTAAGATTGTCAAAATTCGTAGAAAAATAGCAGCTTTCCCATGCATTTTTTGTAGTTCAACTCTTTGACTATCCAAAAACGTTCCGTTCATTGCTCTACGATTATCCGTAGGGCAAGAAATAACAATCTAGTGGGACACTTTTTTTAGTAACAAATTAGATTGTTGCTAACCTATCAATTGGTTTTCCACCGAATTGAAACTGTGGTTTCTTCTAGTTGAAAGCTTCCCAAATTCACAGTCACAACCCCCAAATGCATTTCAACATTTTTTAATGGAGTAATGGAAAAAACGCCTTTTTTCAAATTCCGATCGCAATAGTTAAGCAACAAATCAGAATATCGAAATCGGGCCAACGCTAATCGATAGATTTTTCAATTATCTACAATTTTCAATTCAACTTTTTTTCGATCCGACCAATAGTTTCCATTATATAAGCAAAAAACAAAAAAATGTTTTTTGGCATTCAACCGCTAATTGTTGCTAAACGCACGGACAGAATCTGGCGCAAACTTTAGGGGATAATAGGGACACATGTGTCTGCCGGAATCCACAGCTACTTTTCGGGTAGGCAGAAATTTTACGAAAAAAGTTTATTTGATTGGACTATTAAGCCAGATAACGACTTCAAACTGTTCCACCACAATAGTAACAAGGATTATCACGAGTAATCTAGTTTATTTTGAAGTGGCCATTTTTTATCAGTTACTGATATAATCTCAAGTTACAATATACATACATCACAACACTATACAAGAAGTCAGGTCATGATTTTTGAGATAAAAGATAGACCTGCTCGACGGAAAAATTTTCAAATGGCAACTCTACAACGGCTGAACATACATCACAACACTATACATGAAGTCAGGTCATGATTTTTGGGATGAAAGATAGACCTGCTCGACGGAAAAATTTTCAAATGGAAGCTCTACAACGGCTGAACAATCTTGCTCTCCAACATGAAAGCAGTAATGAGGCGAACGAATTTACGGTGAAGCGAGAATATGTAAACAATCTATGAGTATGAAAATCAATTCATTTGGACGAATTAGCATAGTAATATCTCGTACTGGACAAAATTATTGATATGTAAAACTATGATTCATCACCATTTTAATTATTTATATACTCCTATTAAACAAATTCTGGAAAAAACTCAAATTATCAGTTATAAACTATAATATTGAATACAATAATAATGATTAATGAAATTCTTAATATCTTTTATCAAACCCATTTTTCAAACATTATTACTTTCGTTATGGATATTCATACCCATTCAACTAGAAGTTGTGAAAACATTTATATGAAAACAAATTTTCAACAAAATTGTATTTTCTACGAAGGTCTCACAATATATAGTAATTTACCAAGAGAAATGAAACGCAGTAAAAATATAAATATTTTCTATTGCAAACTGGATGTTACTTAAGTGAACTATGTATTGATTTATGTATTCACTCAATGTGATGTGATTGAGCATATTTTTTGATATTAAAGAATCATTATTACTTTCTCCAACTTAATATTGCAAGTTAGGTCTACTGTCTGATGTCAAATCAATAAAATTCCACACCAAGTTCCGCTCGAAACGATATACTGTTTTTTGTCATCGTACATTGTTGCCTCAAATATTCATCGACCTAATCTTGTTCAGCTAACCGTGCCATCGGACATCGTGAAAATTAAACGATGAAACAGCTTTGATGATAACCGAGATTGAATATTTAGGTTAATTTCAACCTAGATTCCGAGAATATTATTTCTTTTGGTGAAACCCAGCCCAAGTGGTTTAGTTACTTAACCATCCTACTGTAGTCGTGCTAATAATAGTCAAATTTAATTCAATTGATATGTTGTAGTTTACATATCGACACATAAAATATCATTGAACCCTATAGGTAATCATGATTCGACGGGATTTGCTCGGCAGCATTCCCATTCAAATGATGTTGGATTCATTCAAATCACTTCTAATGTCGATTAACATTGTAGTCGAGTTCACCTGCGAGTTTCCAGGACCTGAAAGGCAAAGGTTATGGAGATTAATTTTCAATTTATTTGGTAAATGGTCATTCATGAAACATGCAAACAAAATTTATCAAAGTAGGGTCAGTTGTTCAACAATGAACCACCCAGATACAGTAAACCACCCCCTCCATTATCTACGTCATAAGGATTTCTTACGCGAATTTTGACGAGAAGGCGCCCCATTCAATTAGTTTAGTTTGTATGCAACTTTTGGGAGGTTGTCGTATTCCTTATCCGTTTTTGGCGTTGTTTCATTATTTTGTGAGACGAAAGTAAAAAATTCAAGGTAAGTTTGATTTTTAATAAATCCTTACAAAGTGCTTCCTTGCGAAAATTTGAGTATTATTTATAATAAATAATAATTTCTTTTATCAATAACGTTCTTAATCATAGCCATACTTGATTAACAATTTTGTTGAAAGCCATTTTGTGAAACATGCTGAAGGTGCACAGTGAACCAATAGTAAACGTGCGACAGTGAACCAATGGTTCACTGTGTACCGTGGTGGTTGAGTGTATATAGGTAGTACTTATATTTTTAACAACATTGTATATTGTTTTCTTTTTTATAGCATGGTTCGGAGCAAGAAAGCTATTCGAAAAAAAGGTGCGCACTCAGCAGATGATATGAGAGAAGCACTTGAGATTATATCTCAGGGAAGGAGTATAAGGCAAGCTGCGAAGGACAAAAACCTACCTTACCCCACAGTTAGACGTTATGCGAAGAAAAAACTAGATGCCGTTGATGGAAATATATCCTTGGTCCCTAACTATGAAGTGAATAGAATATTTTCTGAAGAACAACAGAATGCTTTAAAGTTATATTTAAAAAAATGTGCTCTTATGTTGTATGGTCTAATTACAAGAGACACACGCAAACTTGCATATGAGATGGCTACTATGAACAATATTGAAATACACGCATCATGGACAAAAGACAAAATGGCTGGAAAGGAATGGTTACGATCATTTGAATAACGACATATTGATTTATCGCTTAGAAAACCCGAGGCAACAAGTCTGGCACGTGCGACATCGTTTAATAGAGAAAATGTTAACAGATTTTTCAATAACTTGGAAGAGGCAATGAGCCGCAACCCTGCATTTGCTGATGGAACAAGAATTTTCAATTTGGATGAAACCTCTACAACCACCGTCCAGAAACCTCAAAAAGTAATTGCACCGACCGGCAGAAAATGTATTTGAAAAATAACCAGCGGGGAACGAGGCACTTTAGTCACCACTTGCTGTATTATAGGGGCAGCGGGTGTAGCATTGCCGCCTATAATAATTTTTCCTAGGAAAAACTTTAAAGATTTTATGCTAAAGGGATCACCACCTACGTCTTTGGGTTTAGCAACACCTACTGGTTGGATGAATTCGGAACTATTTATTGAAGTAATGCGTCATTTTATAAAACACTCAAATTCATCTCAAGATAATCTATCTTTATTGATATTCGACAATCATGAGTCACACCGTTCAATCGAGGCGCTTTCTTTGGCAAAAAAGTCAGGGGTAACAATACTTACATTACATCCACATACTTCCGCAAAACTTCAGCCTCTTGATGTTGGGGTACTAGGACCTTTTAAGACTTACTATAATTCTGCTGTTGATTCATGGCTTGTACGAAATCCTGGAAAGCCTATAACAATTTATGACCTAGCAGAATGTATCGGCATTGCACATAGTCGTGCTATGACCCCAGCAAATATCATAAAAGCATTTAAGTCATGCGGAATTTTTCCATTGGATAAAGATATCTTTACAGACGCTGATTATTTACCAAGTGAAGTGACTAACCGTCCATGTCCTATTAACGCTACCGTAGAAAATCAGGCACCCAATAGTAATTTAGAAGCTACCAGTTCGAATAATAAGCAGTTACCTGTAGACAATATAATGCAAACTCCTGATATTGAACCTAAAACTGCTGACAATGCAGTAGCAGGGCCGTCCAAATCTCCGCTACCGTTTGTTACTCCTGATGATTTTATGCCAGCTTTACAAGCAGGTCCCAGGAAAAATAAGAGAAAGGCTAGAAAAACCAAAAAAAGCATGATTGCAACTGATACTCCCGAGATGAATAATATTGAAGAAGAGAAAAGTGCCACTAAGCGTAGAAACGAGGTTACAAAATCAAAAAAAATAAAGCGCAAGGTTTTTGAAGAAAAAGATAATGAAACAGATTTAGAGTCGAGTGGAACTTATTGTAGCCATTCCAGTGACGGAGGATTGTGGTATGAAGAACCAGATGAATTTGAAGACCCTTTTATACTAACTCCTCCCACCGTTTGTTACTCCTGATGATTTTATGCCAGCTTTACAAGCAGGTCCCAGGAAAAATAAAAGAAAGGCTAGAAAAACCAAAAAAAGCATGATTGCAACTGATACTCCCGAGATGAATAATATTAAAGAAGAGAAAAGTGCCACTAAGCGTAGAAACGAGGTTACAAAATCAAAAAAAGTGAAGCGCAAGGTTTTTGAAGAAAAAGATGATGAAACAAATTTAGAGTCGAGTGGAACTTATTGTAGCCATTCCAGTGACGGAGGATTGTGGTATGAACAACCAGATGAATTTGAAGACCCTTTTATACTAACTCCTGGTAATTTTGATTTATTACCTCGAAGGCCACTTAAAGGTGATTATGTTCTAATAGAGTTTGCAACAGAGAAACAAATTTTATATTACGTTGCAAAAGTTTTGGAAGCACACACTTTGTATGCGGAATATAACGTGAGTTATCTAAGAATTAAATAAAAGAATTGTGAACAATTTTTTTGGCCCTCGGTTGTAGATGAGTCTCTGGTTACCGACAATGATATAAAATATATTCTTCCAAAGCCTGAACTTCATGGAGGCACAGTACGATAACAGGCATATTGTAAATTTAATATGAATTTTAGTTTGCTAAATATGCGTTAATTAGAATAATTTCGTATTTAAATTTGACTTATATATATAAAGAGTTCCTACTTGTTTTTTAATAGTGTTTATGTGATATTAAGTTCCTTTGACAGTGTTTATATGATTTTAAGTGCTTTTGTAGAAATGTTTCAAGCTTTTTTGTTTGAATAAAACAATTTCTGCCTCTTCAACTTCAAAGTTCAATTATTGGGATTATTTTTTTATTTTATTTGAATTTATTTTTGTTTTATATATTTAACATTTTGTCATAAAACAATAAAAAATATTTTTACCTACAACGTGTTCATTGTGTACATCGTCCCGGTTCATTGTGCAACAATAGTGTCTCACAATGAACCATTCAGATTTTTTCTAAAAAAGTATAATTTTCCAAACTGTAAGAAAATTTTGCGTTAAAACAATAACATATATTAAGCCTAGTATATCTCCGACACATATGGCCTTCCAGCGTAAATCTAGCTCCGTTTTGGAAGTTATTTCTCATGCCTGTAAAAAATGTGGTTCACTGTTGAACACTTGACCCTACTCAACTAAGAAGTAGTATAGCATGCTCATTAAATTGCGAAAATGGGGAAAAACTACAGGATTAAGAAACCAGCACCTAGTATATTCCCCCGAATTATAATTGAAAATTCAAATTCGTTATTATTTTTTCGTATTTCCAAAGTGATCGCACAGATTTTACTGTGATTCAGGTTAATTCAATGACGTCAGGGTTTAGCAGTCTCATTAGAATTGCACCTAGTTGGTAATTTGTGTGGTCTCTCGAGTTTTGTATTCTTGAGAAATATTACAGAGAACACTTCGTTGAATGATTTCGAAGGAAATAAAAATAAATATTCACACAAGATAACCAACCACTTTTACCAACTGACAGTAATGAGGGTGTTCCTCTTCTAGAAGTGAATGAAAATAAAAGCAGCAACAATTATTTCGGTAATTGAGAAAGTTGAATTGTCATTTGGAAAATTCCTGGATAGAGAATGTCATTGGTATACCGTGTTGTCATGTCTTAACGAGTTTAATGAAAAAATAGGTATGTAATATGTTACATTGAAGTCAGTTCACTGATAATACAATGACTTCTGTCTCGCAAATTTCCTCTCATCTGATTATTGTTATTTCCGTCTAAACAAACTTATTCGGGCCCGTACTCCCTACTGCTCCGACCAAGTGGGCGCACCGCACCGCGGGGTGAGTGGTCACTGGTTCCGAGAATCGTGGCTTCTGAGCAGACGCAACGTGCCGAGAATAACGGCCTTTTGCATGGGGCCGGCCAAGATCTCTGCCGCATTACGGCATGCCGGTATGATTTTGAGCTCTGAGAGTAGCGTTGGTCTGAGCCCACCGAGAACACCTATAATCAGAACCACTAATTCGACAAAATAGTCCGGGTGAAGCCTGCGGAGTTAGGCCGAGACCGCATAAACTGCATAAGATGACAACAAATGCATCAAAGTCTCGGCCGCCTGTCGACAGGCCCTGCATCTAGTATCATGGACCTCTATACCCATCACAGGACTACGGTAGACAAGTGTGTTGAAGACACCGTCTTGGCACGCCATGGTGAACCCTTCAGTCTCCGACATCAGCTCACCTGACCTGAAGAAGGCTCAATAGTGAACATGTTTCCAAGTATGTCCCAATGGGCACACGTACGTTGATTCGACGTTTTTTCAACGTTTTATCGTTGAAATATACGTTACCAGTTGACTGATCAACGTTGTCATTTTGGTTATAACTTCTAACGTGTTTGAGTAACGTGTCAATAACACTGAATTTAACGTATCAATGTAATAGTTTTTATTGAAACCTGGTGAGAATACGTTGTTTTTTATGTGATTCAAACATTTTGATATTGAACTTTATTTTTAGATTGTTTTGAAACCATTCAGTAATCAGTAATTGGTACTACACGTTGATTGGACGTTTTATGATAACAATATCTATATCTTTCCATTTAACGTTAATAATAATAATAATAATAAATGACGTTTATTCAGATTCAAATCACAGAAAAATAACTAAAGTGATACATACGGTTGAACAAACATCGTAGAAACCACGGAAGCATCAGATGCTGCTTGTTTGTGGTGAAAACAATGAAAAGTGAATAAATATATGATATAAAGTATGAAAACAATTCATGGATAAGGATGGAATACATAATATATAAAGTAAATAAAACAAAATCACATAAAGTCACACCATAAAATCATAGATATAAGTACAAATATAAAAAGTCGTTAGTTTTACATATAATATCATTTGAAAATGAAATCATACAACATAAAGTTAATTGACAAGCAAGTATAAAGTTACAATTATAAAATAAAAAATACTATTAAAAATATATAAAACCTTTTAAAATCGATAAGGAGGCTGTTGAAATGGATGTAATATATATTAAGAAAGCGATGGTACCCATATACACATATACATACATACCTACACACGCATACATACATTTCAGACTTGCAAGTGGACAATATAGCAAAGGTACGTATGGTTTTATCTCATCTACTCAAATAGACGTAGAAGTTCAAGTCTCTGACTCTGAAGAATATGCTCCTTCAACTCTCGTTTGAAGCGATTTATATTCGAAGTAGATTTTATATTTTCAGGAATTCGGTTATAGAGTTTAGGCGCAAAGTAAGTGTAGGATATTTGAGTAACGACCCTGACCATTAAGGGGGTAGTAAACTGATCTCTCTGGCGGGTGTGGTACTGATGTGAAGGAAGCAATGCCGTATGTTTATTTGCATGATATTTAGTACTGGAGCATAAAAATACAATTGTCGTATGTCTAACATACGAGTTTCGATGTATAAACTATCAGAGGGATACCTAGAATTTTTGGAGAATATTAACTTGAGAAAGCGCCTTTACATAATTTCAATTTGATGAATGTGACTATTTAATGCTCCTCCCCACACTGCTATTCCATAACGGATATGACTTTCCACAAGCGAGTGGTATAAGGTTTTGAGATATTTTAGAGGTAAGAGTTCTTTGAGTTTCCTGAATTTGAATAAAATGGTTCTCAATTTATTGACAACATACTTAATATGGAGGTCCCATTTCAAATCAGTATCTAGAATTATTCCCAAGTATTTTATTTTCTTTTCAGGAAAGATATGGAAAGGTGTATCCGTTTTTATAGTCAATTGATCAAATGGGGGTGCTCCAGCTGCGTTACAACAGAATGGTAAGTAATGCGTTTTCTCAGTATTCACCGTCAGTAACTTTTTGTCCAGCCAATATTTTATGAGGGGGAATTCTGTTTCTACTTTTAATTTCAGGGAATTCCAGTCATCTGCTTTATAAAAGATGGCAGTGTCATCTGCGAATCCGACTATGTTTCCGTTGCCCAATGCAAAAATTCCGTTAATATATATTTTAAACAGTAATGGTCCCAACACGGAACCTTGTGGTACTCCACAGTCGATAACCCTATCACTGCTCAATATATCGTCGATTCTTACTGCTTGGCTCCTTCCTGTTAAATAACTTTCGAACAATTTCAGTGAGTTACCCCGTATTCCGATATCTTCCAAGGACTGAAGGAGTAGATGATGACTGACGGTGTCAAATGCTTTCGAAAGGTCTATGAACACACACAGACTGGTTTTCCTTTCATTCAAGGCCTCTGTTATTTTTGAGGTCAGAGTGAGCACAGCATCTTGGGTTGACATTTTTTCTCTGAAACCGAATTGATTGTTCGAAATCAGATTGTATTTATTGATGAAAGAGACGAGCCTTTTTTTGATAGTTTTTTCAAAAATTTTCGATAGGTGGGTGACCAATGAGATAGGACGATAATTTGTGATAATATACGTGTCCCCTTTCTAAAAACAGTGGAGTAACAATTGACTTCTTGAATTCAGCGGGGTAAATACCTTCGTCAACACATCGGTTGAGAATATAAGTAAGGGGATGTAGAATGTAGTCTGATATTATAATAATAATAATAATAATATTTATTCACCATTTCGGTACTCATGTACATATGGTAAGTCAATACAGGTACTACACAATATATATAAAATTGAGAACATAATTTGTCATATATAAAAAAAAACATTACAGCACATGATATAATAGTATCACAGTTAGATGAGTATCTTAAAATTAAGATTTTCATCGTAAATAATCCTGGACGCTATAAAAACAATTTTCAATTAAGAATCTTTTGGTGCTATTCTTAAATATTACATAAGATTCAGACTCCTTAATTGATTTAGGCAGTTTATTATAAAGTGTGACCGAATTATATAGTGGAGAATTTTTAAATTTTGTCGTTTTGTGAGAGGGTATTCTCAACATATCACCATGACGTGTACTATAATTATGAGTAGCCGCATTCACTTCAAACGATGCAAGATTGTTTCTTATATAGGTTACACATTTCAATATATATATATGCATGGAACTGATAACAAGTTTTCCCTTATGAGTATGGGTTTGCAGCTATCACGATATTCCATATCAAAAATTAATCTTATAATACGCTTTTGGGCAACAAATATTCTATTAAAATCTCTACCGCATCCCCATGACATAATATTTAAAGAAATATGTGGATATGCCATTGAAAAGTAAATTGTTAACAGGCTTTGTGTATCTACGCACTGTTTCATCTGTTTTATTGCAAGAAATGCTGAGTTGAGTTTCTTGCAGACACCATCAATATGTAGATCCCAACTCAGAGATTCATCCAATATAGTTCCCAGAAATTTTACGTCATGTGACAGCATTATTTCATCAGTGAGGTCAATTTTCACTGGAATATTATTTTTCCTATTATAAAATTTCATTGAGACAGATTTAGATGTATTCAATATCAAATGATTGCGTTGGCACCATGAAGTGAATCTATCAATAACCTCTTTGACCCTTGTAAGTGTATCTTCTAGAGTGGCCCCAGTAATTGTCATTGTGGTATCATCTGCAAACATGGTTATATAACAATTATCAATATATTGCGGGAGATCATTAACAAAAATCACAAAGAGTAAGGGTCCCAATACTGATCCCTGGGGAACTCCTAGTGTTAGGTCATGTTCGTTGGACATGATATTGTTATATTTGACGCTCATTCGACGCCCACTCATATAGGATTTTAACCAAGACGTTACGTTATGCGGAAACCCAAGCCTAGTCAACTTCATATATAGAAAATCTGGTGAAATAGTGTCAAATGCCTTCGACAGATCAAAAAATATACTTATTACAAAATAATTTGCATCAATTTCAGAGTATATGTTATTGAGAAAGTTGTAGGTCGCTGTTTCTATAGAACGATTTTTTCGAAATCCATGTTGATTATTACATATCAAATCATTTGACTCTAAGTAATTCACTATTCTAGTAGCCACCACTTTTTCATATAGTTTTGAGAGTGAACAAAGTAAAGAAATTTGTCGATAGTTATCTATTTCATTTTTATCTCCTTTTTTAAACAGTGGAATAACTATGGCTTTCTTAAACTCTTCTGGAAAGTATCCTTGTATGTATGACTGATTCATTAAATAAATAAAAGGACTTGCAATAAGATCGAATATTTCTTTAACAACCACTATTGACAGATCATCTGATCCACTAGAGATTTTGTTTTTCATTAACCTCAATGCAGCGTGAATTTCATGTTCAGTAATTGGTCCATTTTCAAACGGAAGTACTATATTAATGTTTGTACTGACTGTACAAGGTAATGTTAGGTTTTGACCTATGTAATTGGAAATTGCCTTCTCGGCAGAATTTGCAAAATGATGAGCAAATAATTCTGTTATAATAGGAGGGTCTTCAACAATATTTGCTTCGTGTTTGAGTGTAATGTTTTCTGCACAGGATTTCTTTTTTCTTCCCAACTCGCTGTTTATTATATTCCAGGTTTCTTTAGTTCTGTTATTGGCATTGTTAATTTTTGTGGAAAAGTAAGTCATCTTATTCTGCTTAACGTTTTTTTTGTGTTCTTTCAATCTAGTTTTGTATATAGCCATATTGGTAGGGTCGACCTTTCGATATGATACAATTAAATGGAACATGTCTCTGAGATATTGACCTTCCTGGGCTACATCATTAGAAATCCAACAACGTTTTATGCCTTTATTGACAACAGTTTGTCTTTTAGGACATGAAACATCGAAGCACCAAGAGAGAGACTCTAGAAAAAATGAAAAACCGTCATGAATTGTCATATTATATAATACTGGAAACCAAATTGTAGTACTTAGTCTAGTTCGTAGTTCATTAATGTTACTTGCATTGAGTTGTCTTTTAATCAGAACGGATTTAACTGAATTTTCCTTCTCATTACTCGTTACTTTTTGTTTTTTGAAAGTTAATATATGGGATAAGTGATCCGCAATATTAGGTTGGATTAGTTCACAGTCATAAAGCTCTTTAGATAAATTGGTAACCATGTAGTCAATACTGGTGCAGCTGGTGTGGTTATTGATGTTCGTGAATATTCTTGTGGGACCTAACATGTTTTTTTCTAGACGAAATGAGTTGAACAAATCCATCAATAATTTGGCATTAGTATCTTTCACCAGACCGTCTATATTGAAATCTCCACACAAGATGATATGAGGAGTAACTTATCAAAACGCATTATGTCCCACAAAACCTTTTTTGCAGTAGAGGCAAAAAACTGTTTATGGCTAAGCACTATGAGGTAGAGCACAATTTTTTTGTTGGAATCATAGGTGTATACATATAGACCTCAATATTATTCATATTCAAATCAAAAGAAGTATGAGTTTCCTGAAATTTGGTAAAAATTCTTGGACATAATGCATTTTGTTGCATTATGTTGGACAAAATTCAATTTGATGTGGTCGGTGCTGGACATAATGCGTTCTGAAGTAATTAACTGATTCTAAACTCACAAATCAAACAAATTCAATGATAAAAATTGGGTAAAAAATACACTTCGAAAATAAGTATTGTATTCATGAACAAAAGCATTGTATATTTATTTGAATATGCTTTATTTCAGTTTCTTCCTCAAGGCAATCGCAATGAACATCTTCATCGATAGATTCCTCCGCTTCTACACCTCTAGGGTATTATTGGAGGCATTCTCGTAAAAATTCAGTGTAGATAATGGAATTATTCAGTATCACTACTTTCATTCGGGTTTGAAGGCCGTCGTTTTTTGGAATTTCTTCCAAAAAAAAAAAAAACGACGGCCTGCGAACCCGAATAAAAGTAGTGATACTGAAAACCTCGGCCGCGAAAGCCTTAACTATTTTGTCAATGGAATTATTGTTTCCCAATCTTCACCAAATCTTGCTTGAAGCAATTTGCGCACATCCTCTGTTTTTTTCGCCTTCATGGTGTTGGGTAGCGGTTGGTTACACCGAACTCTCAAATCTCTGCTTAAACAATGGCCCCGTTTAGTTATTGAGGAAGACGATTTGGAAATGTCATCATAGCGATATGTTGGCTCAAGTTTCATCTTAACTTCAATTTTATTATTCTTTTTTACTTTTTGAAGGAAAACTCTTTTCATTTCGCTTATACCCTCAACTTTCGTTTATGCTTTCGTTTTGGTCTTTTTCTTGACCCTTGACTATTACCATCAACAGTCACACTATTTTCGAGATCCATAACGGAGGTATGTACTAAAATCCAGTTTGAAAACTCACAATATATATTTGTAGGTTAGAAATCGACTGAAATCACCTATTGAGTTTCCGCGATTCTCGCTACGCTGATTGGCCAAGTGACATAATGCGTTTTGAACTGAGCATTTCGTTGGACATAACGCGTTTTGATGTGGTGATTTGATTTCGCAGTTGAATTATGATGGGACAGAATCCGATCTGATGGGTTTTAAATATGTACATTCAAGCAATGATCATAGTGACTCCGAAACCACATCTAACTCGATTTTGTACTGAAATGGACAAAACGCGTTCTGATGAGTTGCTCCTCATATTATCAGATTTGAGATCAGCAAGTTTTAGTGTTTGCAATAAACAATCAAAAAACAGATTCACATCGCCATTCGGAGGTCTGTATATGGTTATAATTATTACTTTCAAGCTATTTACCTCGCAGCAAATACCACATATTTCAACTTGACATTCTGAAGAGAATTTTTTTATAGCTAGCATTTCCTTAAATTTAATACCTTTTTTCACAAAGAAACATACACCACCCCGGATATGGTTTTGTCTACAATAAATTGTTGCCATTTCGAAATTATTAAAAAAGAAATCTCTATAATATTTTTCAGTTATCCAGTGTTCTGATAAACACACTATTTCGATATTGTGGTTATGTATAAATAATTCAACAGAATTGAGGTTATTCAATAAGCCCTGAACATTGACATGGCACAATTTGATGCCACAACTTCCCTGATTATTATTTTTCACAACAAAATCCAATTGAATTGGCGGAGCAGTGTCTTCTGTACTTAGATATCCATTAGGCCCTCTTGACTCAGGCGAGGGTATAAAAAATTCTGTGGAACTGTATCTGGTAGGGTCTTTCCGATTTGATTTTCGGGAACGGAAACAGTTTGACATTCACTTGAGGCTACTTCATCTTCTCCATCCCTTGCTTTTATGTGTGTTTTTCCCATGTATTCTCCAGGAAGATTGTTTTCATCAGAATCAATGATCTGTTTGTCATGATGTCGAGACAGAATGTAATTTGTTAACGCTTTAGTTATGAAATATAAACCAGATTTTCTCAGGTTGAATCCACTTCTGTCCATATTTGAAATTCTAATGTGATTATTGCATTCAAATATATTTATACATGTTGATTCCATACGGTGGATCTCCTTATGCAGGTTTAGATTATTTCTATAAATTCTAATATTTTTACGCCCATCAAAACAGTAAGGTTCAGTCATAATTATAATTTTGATTTCAGTATGTGCTGTTTCACTTGAGAAAATTTTTATTTTGTCCATGTCAATATTGTTTGGCCATAACACTAGAAGGTCTGACTTCGTCAAATTTTTCAAATTTTCTTTGGCGGTTTTCAAAACTTCATCTAAATTTGCGTTTACTTTTATGAAGGACTGGATATCGTACTTTCCATTCATTTGATTTGAAAGATTTGCCGCAATATTTCTACCATGATAGTTTGAGATCAATAATAATTTCTTTCCATTCACTCTATTATTCAATACTGATCTATTCATTTCAGGTTTTTTCTTATTAATTTGAGATCCAGCACATCCTGAGTTTTTCTTGTAGTCATGTGGAGAAACAGAACGAGTTTCTCTATCAGAACCTAATGTTGGGTGTTTCAGAATGATTGTTTTGTTGTCATCTCCGCCACTGGTGAGTGAATCAGTAGAGGTACCTTTATGGCTTGTTTGAGTTTTTGTTTGGGTGCAGGAATCTAATAATGGAACCTTTTTTTTGGTAAGTTTTTGAAGTTCTTGGATTTTATTCTCCATTTCTTTGATAACTATTTTATGGTTTTCTTGTAAGTTATTCATCTCTGTTTCTATATCCATTGCTTGTTGGAGATAATGGTTTTTTTCTTTTATCAACTTTTCAATATATTTGTTTTTCATCTCACTATCATCCACTAAATCACTTATGGTTTTTTCAAGTACACTGGTCTCCTGCGCACTTTCATTTTCACCCTTGCAGCATACAATTTTATTATCTTTCAAAAAAACCACTTTCTTCTTGTGATGCACTTGTAAACAGCTTTTATGGAATATGCCTGAACAGTTAGTGCAGACATAATGTGAAGTAGGTTTAGTTTTACAACATTTGTAATTCATTGTTTATATTTTTGGCTACTGGCTAACGAGAACGACTCGCACTCACGAACGACGGACTAATGAATATTAGTTTTATATTTTCTGCTTTCAAATCATCACACCCCACTGCTTTATTATTTTTAAGCTGGAGAATTGTGTTTTTAGTTTCCGTCAATTCAATTGGTTCAAACAGGAAGGAATTTGAGATCGATATTCTTTTGATTTCGTAAAAACTTTACCCGTTTCTACAAATGCTATATTGAATGTATCTGCAATAAGCGTTTAATCGGTTAAAATTTCATTATTTGTGGGATGTTTAATTTTATCTATAACAATTTTATGTTTTTTTGTCTCAGATATTTGTTGAGTAACGTCCCATAGCATTTTTGAATTATTTTGATTTTTGTCGATTTGTTTTTTATAATAATTGAATTTAGCTTTTTTGATCAATGATGTTAGTTTGTTTCTGTAATTTTTGTATTCTGTCTTCAGATCATCATCATAATCATGCTTTTGCATGTTGCTAAACATGGTGTTTTTTTTGTTGATAGAGTTTAATAATCCATCCGTTAACCAGGGTGCTATTTTGGAACTTTTTCTGCGAATCTGACGTTTATCTGTGCATGTTTCGAGTGCTCTTAAAGTTATTTCAATGAAATTTTTTGTTGCAGAGTCTGGTGTTGGTGCAGTATATACATCTTCCCAGGAAATATTGCTGAATGCGTTGGGTATTTTGTTGGTGCTGACACATTTTGCAAATCTTTTTTTTGTTAGCATTTGGTTTTATTTTTTCAACAAATACAATCTGGAGTAAACTAGAGTAGTGATCTGTTATTGTTGTCTTCAATACGATGGGTAGAATATTTTCAGTTAAATCAGGATTTTTCGATTTTATGAAAATATGGTCCAAACATGATTTACTGTTCCCTTGTATTCTGGTTGGTGCGTTTATTGTGGATATATATCCAAATTCATGCAATGTATTCAGATCTTCGACTGTATGCTTGTTATCAACATTTAGCAAATCAATATTGATGTCGCCCAAAAATAGGGATAAGTCCGTATTATCATGGTGGTTCTCGAATAAGGTAAAAAGATTTGTGTTGAATTCCGGTAAATTAGAATTTGGTGATCTGTACATGGTTGTAATAAGAAGTGTTTTTTTCGTGTCTAAATCAAGTTCGATTCGAAGTGCTTTCAACTCATCAGAAACCTCTACTATTTCATAGGTGAATTTGAAATTCAATTTTATGCAAGCAACTACCCCATCATTTTGGTTATAACTACTTTCGTTATATATCATATTATATCCACTCATACAAAAAATACTCTGGTCAATCACCTCTCTAGTCTCTGTTAGGATAATGATATCAATATCAGAATTTAAATTCTGTAACATAATGGAAAATTCATCTAGGTTTTTATAGATACTACGAATGTTCATTTGTGAAATTTTGAAGTTTTGGTAGCTCTTGTTTATATCAAGTATCTGTCTACATTCTCCAGTGGTGTCTATGCTACCCAAATAGCACACGACGTCCTGAAGACGAACCATTTATGTCCTAGTTACGTCGATACGTCCCGGGACGTATAGGAGACATTCGAAGAACGTACATTACCGGATGTACCATGTATATACTGGTTAGACGTCCCATGTAGGTACATACTTGGTCCCGTTCCAATCGGAGTGTAATAAAAACGTACATGCTTGGAAGTACTATGTACGTACTTTATTAAGTGTCCCTGATACGTTTACATTAACTCCTCTTCAGGTACGTACTTTTCGGAATGAATTAGGGACATACCAATGACGTGTTTTTTTCTGAATCCCATGTACGTACTGCTCAGACGTATTATTTACGTACATGATTGGAAGAACTATGTTCATACTATTTGGACCTTCCAGGTGCGTACACATTGAGTCCCTTTCAGATACGAATATTTCGAAACGTTTGCGGGACATAATAGTAATGACGTACATTTTTGGAAATCGTATGTACATACTATCTGGACGTCTCGTTGACGTACTTTTTTGTACATACTGTTTGGACCTCCCAAGTACGTACGGATTGGGTTCCTTTCATTTTCTACATTTCTGTTAGTATGTACATACTGTTTGGACCTCCCGAGAACGTACGTATTGGGTCCCTTTCGGTTCAAGGGGTATTGGGATTTTGAGAGTGATCACTTAGTGTATTCAAACATATATCAATATTGGTAATGCAATATTCATAATGAATTATTCCTAAAAAAATTTGGAAAAATTGAAACATCGACATGTGGTGAATTTAAATACCAGAAAATTACATACAGAATTTTTTGCACAGCAAGTTTGATATTC
Source organism: Zygogramma bicolorata (assembly GCA_032362365.1). Taxonomy (NCBI): domain Eukaryota; kingdom Metazoa; phylum Arthropoda; class Insecta; order Coleoptera; family Chrysomelidae; genus Zygogramma; species Zygogramma bicolorata. The sequence goes on from JAVJAQ010002744.1 coordinate 124,708, forward strand.
CAAAACCGCCATCACATGAGACAGTGATCCTTTAGTGTTTTTTCGAATATATTTTCATTGTTACTGAACTTTCTAAAATTTTAATATTATCGCGAACAAAACTAACTTGAAGTCATCACATCTATAGCACTCAACTCCCTCTTAAAAACAAGTCTCTCCGTGCCGTAGAGCGTAACAGTGGTCGACAATAATATCTCCATAGAAAAGGTCGAGAGTTCAAGCCCCGCAGCAGCCAGGTCTTTTTCCAGGTAAGTATTCGGTTAGATGGTTAGTACACGTGAATGAGTAAATTTTCCAACTTGACTATTTGGTAAAAATGAAATGAATAATCCCGAATATGAAAACTTAAATTCATTAAGTGATATCAAATGATATATCATTACGTTGTTTTCGAATATTGATCTAATATCGCCGAATGTTCACATTTTTTTGTGGCCACTATTGATATCATCTACAATATGAGGTTAATATTCCCGTAATATTGAACCAATATTGGTCAAATATGTTTGTTCTACTTGGGATAGCGCATATAGAATGGAATATGTACGTTTTCGGAATGTCCCAAACAGTTCCCCGTTCTGTACATTTCAGGTCCTGTGTGGACTAGAAAAGTACGTACCTGGGATTACCGACTATGCGGAAACGGTAAGTCGCAGGGAGGTCTTATGTACGTCTGTCGGAGACAAAAGTACGTCCTAAATACGTACAATGCATCCTCACCGTACATATGCAGTACGTCCACTGGACGTACTTGTGCTATTTGGGTATATGTCTCAACATTGTCAATTCTGAAATCACGAATATAGGGATCCATAATATGAAGTGATATAAAAACCAGTCAAAGAGAAAGAAACAAAACCAATTATTAATACGTACACACCACTAAGGTTTAAGTGAGTATTTCCAAGGTGATACCAATAGATTAATTGAATAAATACCGTACCAGTTCAGATCCTCGTTAGAGCTATTCACACCAAGTCGACATACCAATTTCATCTTTTGTCTACTTGTTTCTCTTCTCGCCGCTTGACCGGGTCCTCACCTTCTCAATATTCTGGTTTATCAGTGTCGGGGGTAGTTTTCTTATGGTTCCAGTTGATGTAGTCGATTTGGGGGTGGTATTGGAATTGGTTCTTTCGTCCAGTATTTTTTTTGTTTCCTCTTCAAAAGCTTCTCTGAGAAGGGGTTGTGTTGGACTTGTGGGGGCGCTACTTCTTTTTGGTCCGTTGTCCACTTCCTCTTCGACTCGTTCGATCTCAAGAAGTTGTTTGACTGAGTATTCTCTTCCTTCTACTACCAACTTGTTTCCTCTTATAAATAATTTCTTATTTTCATCTTGTCTGTGGATATTGAGGTGTTGTTTTAGTATCGTCAAATCTTGCCTTTGTTGGACCGTGAGATCATTTGCAACAGAAATTCCTGCCCCTTTCAATTTCTTACAATTTGCAAAGATATATTTTTTAGTCAGTTTTGAAACTAGTTCAATTTTCACTGGACAGTTTCTTCGAGACCCCAAGCAGTAAATGTCTTTAATTTGATTAATTGATAGATCAATTTGTAACAAAGAGTTCAGTTTTCGTATGATGAAATCGGGAGTTATATCATTACGTTTCTCTTGTAGTCCAAATATGATCAAATTGGTAGATTTATGTTGTTGTTCTAACTCTTCAATTTAATTTTTCAAAAGAACATTTTCAGTTTCGAGCTGTCGGATCCTCTCTTGTGACTCTGCAATCCTAAGTTGAATGCGCGCTTCACTAGCATTAATTGCACTTTTCAACTCGACCCTATTTTGATATATTTCATCCAGTATCTTCTGTGCATCAACTCCAGAGAGGCTCATATTCAAAGTCGTGTGTATGTACGAACAATTAATATATCATAAGTGAGCTCATGTACTATTTAGTTGATGATTGTTATTGTCTTTTTTTATAAGATCACAATGGACTTGTCACCATACTAAATGAATTTCACACAGTTTTCGGATGTCGGCCTCGAAACGTTTCACAGTATCTTATTGCCTGTGATTTTCTCTATGAGTAGTACACTTTTCGGAATTTTTCACTGCATGGAAACTATTAAACTTGTGAAAATTTGTTATAGAGATATTTCGAACGTTTACTCAAATAGTCGTTAAAGTAACATATAATTCATACTCCCTGTTGATTAGTCCGATAACATACACGTTTGTGTAAAACATGGTATCAACGTTCACGTCGAACGTATTTTTAAACTGACTTATCAACCATCTTCGACCCATTTGGTTGATAGTTATAATGAAATATACATTTCAAATCGATAATGAATCTACGTTATATTCTTGCTATTAAATGACTTTAATAATACGCACTATTCTTCAAAGTGATTTTCACATTACCAAACAACGTTATTTCAACATTGTAATAAATGCTTTCGACAACTACTAGTTGATCGGCCTCATTGATTACACGTCATTCATGAATGATGCTATCATGTTCACATGAAACGTTTATATCACATATTATACATGCTCTCTGTTGATAAATTACGTGAGAAACACGTTAATATTGAACGTTATATCAACTTTTACTTTGAATGTATTCTTCAACGGACCTATCAACTAATTATTAACCCATTATTGATGGAGATGATACGTATTTAATTCGCTATCGAATAACCATTTAATTTTGTTATCCCATTATGTTGATATATTCGTTATTTATGTATTTTATTCATTCGTTACTAAGGGACAACATGGAAACAGGTTATTGGATACATTCGAGAACCATTGCTTGATGAAACACATTGATTGAACGTTTCATTAAAACAATATCATCCACTCCCAATTCAACATTGAAATTACATATCATTTATACTGTCTATGAATAGTTCGGTAACATACACGTAAGTGTGAAACATGTTATCAACGTTCACGTTGAACGTATTGCATCCGCGCATGCTCTGTTCATAGCGCTCTTCGATGTAGGTATCTCGTAACCCGAGCTCGTAGCCGGTATCGCGAACGGCAACAGGTCATGTTGACAGTTGAGTTACACTCACTTAGTTTGTGAAATAATAGTGTGGTACAATCATTATTAAGTTGGTGAGTAATATTTTAGCATTTCAAGCACCCATAATTCGAATATTCTGAAATTTCAGTTTCATCACCATTACTTTGTACCTACAATCTCTATTTTTCAGGAGATTCTCCACCATTTTGATTTTGTCAGACCGTCTGAGGTAATAAGAGACAGAGGGCTAGACCAGAAGAATGCTCCGATACACATTTCTGCCAATGTGGCCAAACTTTTCGATTGGAAAAGAAGAGATAAGATTCCTTTCGATTAATCCGAAACAAAGGAGATGTTGCTGGATCGAGGAAGTGAAATTATTGATACTGAAAGGGTTGTATTGCATCTTACATTTATATTGTGATATGTCACTATGGACATAAAGTTTGTATAGTGATATAATGTAAGTCAACGTTATGAAACAATGTTACTGTATGATTAAACTCGTGATATATTATTGGAAGACCACGTTCTTTAAAGATATAGTTTATGGTGGAAATAAACATTATTTATATGTAATTGATTGAAAGAATAAACTTGTGAGGTAATATAATATACATTTATGTTCTGAATCAACATTAGTATTTGGGTCAAGATATATTATTATATAACGTTGATGGACAACGTTCATCAAAGGTATAAATGATGGTGGAAATGAACATTATTCATAGATTATTTATTACATATATAAATTTCGAAAGTAATATATTATACCAAAACTTTGTAAATAAACGTTCAGATCGCGCATGAAGTAAATTATGATAATACGTTGAAACACAACGTTTCTCGATACTATAATTCTCGATGCAAGAAAACGTTACTTCCTGCGACATTTTTACTGTTTTTCAATGGTTGGTTGTGTTATAAATGTAAATTATAATTTCGCTGACACATATCAATCATCAAAGAATTACTTTTCCTGCCTTGGCAGCAAAGTTATTATTCTCAATGGGAATCGAAACTTCTCCGGCAACAAATTTAACTCAATATTTTCCGCCACCTTCCTTATTTCTGGAGGAATAAGTACTTATGAGTCGCTATCACTGTTTATGATATAAATCTACCGAAATTTTGCCACGAATCTGTCAGGAATCTCATAAGTTGTCGAACTATAATTACTATGACATATACATTTAAATAGCAACCAATCATTCCAAGAACTGAGATTTCCATCAAATTTTGTTTCAATCCAACATTACAGAAAAAATGAAAAGATTGTGAAAATTGTAATTATATCATTATAAACAATCGGAGGAAATATTATATATGTTTAATTCGGCAGCAGGGTAGATTGATTGCCTTAGCTGAATTTCTAGATTCGCTACGCTCGGCTATGAACTATCACCTACTTTTCTGCCTGATAAAACAAATGAATATTGTCTGTCAGAGATTGATTTTTTTTCTGAAATTTGATTCATTCGAGTTACGTACCTGGCTTAAGATCGTAACCATCTTTGGATATGGTATTATGCTCATCACCATATTCACAAGGATCTGTCATGTGCTCGTGATTGTATATCATATCTCCAAGTGTATGCAATTTGCATTTCATAGCTTGTATACCAGTTTTAACCTCACCAACGAACGCTTCCGTCCGATTTTTCAATTTGGTAAAGATCACCCCTGACTCTATTTGACCCACATAACTCATCACCATGAAGCATATCAACAAAAATACCTTCATGTTGAGGAAAAAAGTTGATTATGTTCGTTAACCATTGCTCAAAAACGTTTAATTCCTCTCGAATTTTATCACAGGTCAAGGGTTAAAAGCAAATGGGAAAATACTTGACCCAAAATGCAACAAATAATCGTTATCTTGCCACTGAATGTTGACACATCAAATAGTAGGAGCGGACTGGCTAATTCTTATAAAAAATTATATATTTCCTGAATTGATCTCGTTTTCTATTTGAAATTCTCAATGTGAAATAATTGGCGTGAAGTAACAATGCCAGATTCAAGTAGTTCCGATCCATCTGATGGCATTTTCGTTGTAAGCTCTTTTTTTATTTCATTTTCTCAAAGATTACCTAAATCCAAACCATGATCCTTCTACCCCATCCAATCGAAACGATCCTTTCATTGATTTTTCTCCATATATTATTCCTTTATATTCCAGAATGTATCCAAACTCCATATTTACCCGGGAGAACTCGCGTACTATTCAACGACGTGAGAACTGGCGCCTATAGATTCTTTCTCACGCTAGCTCGCGCTTATAGATTTTTTCTAACGCGAGCTCGCGCGTATAGATATCTTCTAACACTGACTTTTCATGATAAAAACTATTGAATATTGATTCTAGTTGATTTATTCTTAGAATAAAGAAAAATGTAATGATTATTCAAATTTAATCGTCACTTTCGTTGCAATTGTTATCTTCACATTTATAACAAGTGAAAGTTGTTCTAAACTGCTGTTCAGTTTTAGAATCCATTTTTTTCTGTAGAAAAGCTCAAATAAATGAAGAAAAAAGCAAAAAAAATTTAAAAAGATACCTGTTAATTTGATTTGAAATAAAAAATTACCAACAATTCGGAGAAAAGTACATATGTAATCACTCGCGTCGTTAGATTCTTCCTAACACAAGCTACCGGCTTGATCGCTCGCGCGTTAGATTATTACTAACTTTAATTCATTTGGAGCCACCACAACCCCTCACTCACGCCCCAACAAGCATGAACTGGTAGAGGAATTCTACAGAAGGCATTCCTAAAATATGAAATGAATTTGACAAGAGATAAAAAAAAAGGCTGTATTGCAACTGAAAATGTTTGATTTTATCTAACAGTGCGAGTCCTGCCGGGTTAATCGAAAAATGGCTTGATTCGCAACCGATAGCAGATAATTAAAAATTATAATAGATATACAGATCGAAGTGTAATTCATCTCATAGGGTACGGGGCTACAGGAAGCAGATTTTTCAAACAAAAATACGGGAGCGATACCGAAATACAGACCGTCAAATAATATTACGGTCCCTGTGACAAATCGACGTACAATAGATGGTTACAATAGTTCTCATGGAAACTCACAAAACCTAACTTATCCTAGGACTAGAAATAGTTTGATAACATAGCTATCGATGACAATCATTTATCCAGAAGAAAAACTCTAAGTCGTCTCCACAATTTAATATTTAAAGGATGACAGGACGGTGATTCAGTACATGTTTCGAACCTACATAGGTTCATCATCAGCTGAATTAACATTTAATTATGTAGATGACAAAATTCAATTGGGAAAAAAGTCACATGGTAAAATTCAGATGGGCATTAGAGAAAAATTTATATTGAAACGAATAATGAAAATTTTGTGACTAGGGGAATTTAGGACATCCCTAACACATGTCCTAAATTCTCCCAATCACAAAATTTTCATTATTTGTTTCAATATAAATTTTTTTCTTATGCCTATCTAAATTTCACCATGTGATTTTTTTCCCAATTGAATTTTTTCATCTCCGTAATTAAATGTTAATTCAGCTGATGATGAACCTATGTAGGTTCGAAACATGTACTGAATCACCGTCCTGACATCCTTTAAATATTAAATTGTGGAGACTACTTAGAGTTTTTCTGCATCGTAATTCTTACACTCCACTTTGAGATACAATGGACTTCTACCACAGGTTATTTATCCAGAAACTCGACAAATTTCGATAACCATCATTGCAAATATGTTCTTAGGTAGAATACAGCAAAACAAGTTGATTTTGTAAACAGTTCGAGAAGTACTAATGAAAATCTATTGAACTGAATGCCAAAGGAATACTATAATAGTAGACAATATAGGGCTAATGTCTCATCTGATCATGATTACTTTTTTCAATACTTAGACTTAGATACTAATAATGTAGAGGAGCGTGACTATACAACGGAGATGAATGAAAATGTTTTCTCAAGAAACAATCGGAACCACATTGAAACAGATTCATGCAAAAAAATAGATGGATGCAAAACTGTAACTTTCAAAATCAGGCACTACTCAATGTTGTCACATCGAAATTACCCTTACAAATAAACTACATCGATACTTTTAAACATCTTCCAAGCTTTGGTATCGATGACGTCACTCACCCTGTAGAATTAATATAGAAAATAGAACACGCTATCCCATATTTCAAAGTTCCTTTCAGTTTAATCATAACTCATGATGACTCATTCAAGAATGGTGTAAAAATATGGGCGCACGCTATTTTGAATTCGTGGCTTGATTTCGAATATTTCAAAAGCATGTTTTTCAATCAATTCTGGAACGAAACCATTCAATCGAATCTAAGACGAGAATTGGAATAAATGCTATATGAACAAGGCTCAGGATCTTTTATACCACATTTCCTGAAAAATTTCATAAAATGTAAATATTTGGAACCTGCTTTTACCGAGAGAGCAATAGTAGATTTTCCAGCAGATGTGTCATGTACATTGATTAGTGTGAATACTATCGAAGATGCTCTGAGGCCTCACAAACAAAGAAAGCAGGTTACCCAGCGCCTACATTCGGCGCTGAATCCCGGTGCCGGTTTTCCCGCTAGTAGGTACATAAAGAATGCTGATTGCGGCTGATTACCTGGTAGTTTAAAGGCAGATTTTGTGAAGGCAAGATGTCCGTTCATCCTCCGGTGAAGAATATCTGCTACTGGAAAATGTGTTTCTGCAAGTAGTTATGGAGAATATCATCACCTATTTCCAACTTTGGAAGAACACGAGAACGGTTTTTTCAGTACATGAGAATGACGCTAAAAACATTTAATTATATTTTGGGAAAACCGAACAACGGCTAACGAAAATTTGGTGCAACTGGCACAAACAGCCCATTGTTTCCGAAGAAAGACTTAGTAACTATTAGGTAAGTAAAAATCTCAATTTTTATCTTGATAACATTCATTAAACAAAACGCAAAGTTCTAAGAATAATAATAGTGAACTCTCGTAAAAACAGCAGATATCAGAGTTTTGACATCTATTTTTCTGATACTAAACACCCAAAAATCTACGTCCGCCTCCGACAACAAGCGACCAAGAATTAAAAATTCATTCCGGTAAAATTACCGACGCCCATTGACGCTTGTAACAAGTTCCGACACGATTTGTCTATGTCCACTCGTATTTAAAAGTTAAAAGAATTATGGGCGCTTATAGGCGCGTGCTACCAGTAAGCAGGAAACCTACTTTTTTTGTGTGTGTGCATACTATTGCGGTTGCGACAAGTTGATTATTATCTCAGATTAGTTACTAATTCTCGACCTAACCTAATTTCAACTTCAAATTTCAGTAATTTTGATAATCGTTATCCTTTTTTAAAGCGGGTTTTTAGTAACAATACAAGGCAATCAGAAAACTTGCCCCAAAAAGGGATGAAATTAGTGAAGAAAACCTCGCTAATATGTTACAATTAACTTGTGGGATCGAGGAAATAGAAAATAAGACATTTGTAGCGCCAGAAAACGAACTGAATCTCCATGTTTAAGTCCCCACTCGGGGAAAATATATGGATTGGACAAATACCAAATTATTAATAACTCTTATGAATCAACCGGAAGAATTGTTAGAACTGATTGATGAGACCCTATTTTTCGTTAAACTTCACCTAGTCCTTTTGCACATAAAGAGACGGTACAGAAAGAAATTGAAAAAATGGAAATATGAGGAATCGTTGAGAGAGCATCCACGCCTCACAATCCCTCCAATAAAGATAGTCCTGAAAAAATAACTAATCGGTCTAGGTATGTTTAGACGAGAGGTGCTAGAACAGGGTATTGTTCTAAAATCGTTCCCCAGCAATATTTCTAATGAGGACTCTTCTACTTCGAAATTATCATTTCTTGTGGGGAATAAAAATATGCACCATTGCCATATTCATTTTCACGATGGGCTGATCGCTCCAAAGACGTACAAGCCTCAGCAATATTTTCAATGAGGACTCTGCCACCTTTAAATTCGGACATAGGGTTTGATATGGGGAATAAATATATACACCATTGATAGATTCATTTTTCCGATGAACCGGATCGCTCAAGAGCTAGACACTTCCCAGCAATATATTTTTAGGGACTCTGCCACCTTGGAAATTCAATTATTTTTCAGTCCGATTTTTATTTCTACATTCGAAGATCTGCCACAACTTTCAGATGTTGAAGATTTTGCACAATTGAATGTTCATTCCGAAATAGCATAACGTAACTTAATCAGTATGTAGATAAAAGTAAAACTCAGCCAAATTTCGAGGGGTTCTTTGTGGCTCACATCAGATTAAGAGAATTGTGATCATTTCAGCATTTTCCATCTGAACCTTATGGACTTTTTCATTTTTCCATTGGTTTCTCCTTATCCTACCCACTGATCCAATTCCATCAGTTCTCCTTGCTCAATTATTCAATTTTGAACCAGTGACTTTCTCAAAACAGGGTACATAGTTAATAAGTTGAGACAATGGAAGTTCAAACAGATCACATACAGATGAAATAAATGATTGAGATGATGGAAAGTATTCAAACTTGTTCCAACCTGTACAATATTGAGCCTCTGACTATTGAAATACTCGAAACGAAAATCACTTATTTGTTATGTATTCATTATTATTTATATATGTTTATTATAATCAGCTCGAAATTAACCTACTGGAGACGTTTGAATGTTTATGAAATTCAGTAAGAATATATTCGTTAACGTGTATGTGTGGGAAACTTTCACTGTGTCAGCAAGTAATTGGTGAGTAATCATAAAAATGTTTGCAGGAACCAGCGAATTACAATATATCCGGGACGACTCGAGAACCACTCGCCCATTTTCCTATCAAGATAAATTCATAAATGAAAATACAATGTTGTAAACGCGATAAAAATGGTCCAACATTTTATCAAAATTAAATGTTTCCAACTGTTTTGATGCTGAATGTGCAATTATGATCAGTGGTTATCATTTCGAAATATTGAGAGCAATCTGGTGAATTGATAGATGATAAACAAATATTCTGATGAATTCAATGAGAATATCAATGATTTGAGCTTCCACAGCCGTGCCGGTACCTTATGAGATGTTAGGTGTTTTCGGGTTTTGTCAGCCGTGGTTCGCAGGTTTTTGAAACTGACGTTCCGTATGCATTTGTGGCAGGATTTTCCAAAGACGATGCGGCCTTGTATTGAATGAGACAAAGAGTCAATTGATTATTAGCACTAATTGATATTTCGGAACCCTTTCGTCTATTGGGGAGATTCCGTGTCTCAAGAATTATGGCATGTTGAAACATCCTTCATTGCAATTTGAATTTTCTCCATGCATTTGGATTTTGATGACAGCAGTTTCAGATAGTTCTAGCATGAAATACTTTTAACGAATATCTCATGAGCTTGAATTCTTTCCGGAATTTTTTCTTTCCCAATTGCAGTCTGGAGATAAGAATATATAACGGATAAAATACTATCGAAGAGGAACATACAGAGAAACTATGTTGTTCTTGCTTCAGATCTGTTGATCGAAATATGAACAACCATATGCCCCAAGGCCATAAAGGGGTTTATAAAACCTGGTTGGCCATAGGGAGGTATTTCACTTGTTTACTTTCTGAACTCGCCAAGGGCTATCAAAAAGAAAATAGAAGCGTGTGAGATTTTTAATATGCCAAGATCGCAAATTTGTCAAACCCACCGCAAAGACGAATATTATACCTGAATCTTGCGATGATTAGTATATTTATTCTCTGATATATTAACAATTTCAATACAAGTTTCATGAATAATGAATGAAAACGGTTCGATGGCTTGGGTCCCTTAGACCTTAGTCATACTTCACCCTTCAGATAGGATAGGAAAAGATCAATTCATGCACCGCAGAAACACAGAAAGTATTCACTGAGAGAAAACTCTAATTCACTTCCATTGAGTGTCCTGGGCTAATTCAGTCGAAAATCTATTTGACTTGCGAATGAGGTTACCCAGGCCTGAAAAAAAAATTCCATAACTTTTTGCTCTCCCTCTCTTTTCCACTCTGAGGGTGGAAAATTGATTTTTTTCCAAGTTTTATTTTTTCTTCGAAACTTAGGACTCTAAAAATATCAGTGGATGCATGCTTTGTTGTGACTTTTTTTCAATTGCCTTATTGGTAAGGTCCATTTCATTTTCAGTGAAGACAGTTGACAAAAGGCATTTTTCTTGATTTTTTTTCAAATTGCCTGTAACTTTTTTGCCATTGATTTTAGCGAAAAATTTCAGCGAACAAAAACTATGTGAATTGCAATCTTTCATGGGATACACTAATATTTGGTCGACTTTTCTGAGAAGTTGAGTTATTATTAAAGTTGAAATAACTGGTTTTCATCAATTTCCAGGGAGTTGATGAACACACACACGAAACCGAGCCAGTTATCACTGTATTTTTTGTTTCACCATTCTTATTCCTTCTCTTCCGAGTGTGGAAATTTAGTATTTTTTACGTTCGAATATTTTTTCACATCAAAGGAAACCATCCAACTGCTAAGGTTACTATATTAACGATTTGAATGTAAATGAAAGAGGACGACAGGCAGAGACATTTGCTATTACTTATGATCTGGAACAACTCCTGGATCAACCCACTCATATTCCTGATACGAATAGCCCATTTGCCAATACACTGAACCTGTTTCTCAGTACTCCTCCTGATCTTCATCAGATAAAAAAAATCACCCCCCTCTTGAATTACAATGTAAGCAGAATGGGGTGGTCTCCGTATGTTTTTATCTGATTCTCCTTGGAGAAGGGTCTGTTTTTCATCAGGTGTCTATTATAAATCGATTCCACCGATTCAGATATAAATAATTGCGGACTTTGCAGATATCACCAATAAATAATTGATGTCGTCTTCGGGTCATCGAACAATATCCTGCTGATGTAAGGAGTTATCGAACTGTTACTTCCCGATCCTCTGAGGAAGTCTTGTAAGGGACGAACAAGACTGAAGATGATGATCCGTGTTCGGGGACTGGCGGATCATCATTGGATGGTTCTTTCTTCGTTTTCCTCTTCAATCTATAAAATACATATAGAATGAAGATTGTGACTGAAATGTGAATGGGAGTCATCCAGAAATGGGTAGTATCAGATTGTCTGGTTTCTTCTGGGATGAGTTGTAACCTCTCATCTTCTAGGGTCAGATGTTGTAGTTTATGCAGGGGAATCTTGTCTAGTTTCAGCGGTTTGAATTTCAACCAAGAGTTGATGTGGGCTGTCTTGATATTTGGTAAAGTGAGGGGTTCGTCCAAGATGACAGTTTTGGAGTTTGTGGAAGCTTCGTTGTTGGTTTTGAATTTACAACCTGGTGGAGGTTTTATCAGTTGCACTCCCTCTAGAACCATAACTTTCGTATTGGAACAATGTGTAGAGATCTTCGTGGCCTGTGGAAATATTCCTATGTAATGGGCTTCTGACATCTCCAGAATCAGTGTTGAATTCATCGAAATTGAATCGTCTTCACATCTTGCTTCTTCATCTGTTATTTCCAGTATCTGGGTAAGACAGTCAGGGGATCTGTCAGTATATTGAAGAAACTTTTCTTCGCAAAGGTATTCGAGGCCAATTCGTTCACAAGGTGAGTTTAGGTATTGATAGAGTTAGGGACTAACTGTTAAGTAAAGAGTTGGTGGAATGATTGTTGTCGAATTTTGTGTGGGAATGGGAAATAAAGGAAAGTAGGTGAATGTATCGGAGAATATTAAGGGAACATGAAGGATGAAAAAGATTTTACGATCTGTGTGGTAGGCGTCTATTTTGATGACATCGTAGTACTTGTGGATGTCGTCGTCCTGGTTATAGAGTAACTGGTTTTCTGAGTGATAGGTGAGCAGTGTCTTTATGATCCAACTCAACTCTTCGCTTTTGAGAACGCTGTTATGGACTGTATTGATCCTTGCCAGGGATACTGCCGTTTCTAAGTCGTTCAGTGTTGGAAAAATAACTTGAAGTATCAGGTTGATTTGATCCAATATGTTTCTGGTTTCCAGATAATGATTGAAACCAAAAACGAGTCTATTGAGGTCGGTTTCAATTATGTTGACTTCTACTGAGATGATATCTTGATTATGTGTTAGTAAAGAGATGGTTTCATTGTAGCTCTCCATTATTCTGGTATTCAAATTGATATGTTGATTCACACGACTTATTATGTTTCTTTGTGTTTTCTATGGAAGCAATAGCATTCCCATATTTTCATCTTTTGGTCGAAGTTACCAAAATTGCTTTGATCACGCTTCCTAAGCCATCCATGAGTCCTCGTTTGTGTCTACTGAGAGGATAAAGAGTCTGTAGCTTTCCCTTAGCAGTTTTCAGCTGGTACTTCAGTCCTTGATCGAAATTTTGCAAGTTGAAGAAATAAGGTTCACTCAGTCCATTACGAATTGCTGTGGAGACGGCATCATATTGGGATTCAATGGCGAATATCTCTTCGTGGATGAGTTGAAGATCGTAGTAGTGGATGAAGTCGTAGGTACTAGTCTTGATCTTTGCTTGTCCCATCATCAGGTGAAGTGATCCTGGATTGCTCCTAAGGTTTTGGATCTCGATTTCCTGTCCTCCCGTCAGATGGAGGCTGTAAAGGGACGAAGAATTTAGTTATCTTATCAGGCAAATGTCTTTTATTTCTCTTATGGACGTTTGCATTCTCTGTCTCGACAGTTACTGTTGGGTCTTTTTGAACGGATTTTGGGGAGGAGGGTGGTAACAGTTTGTTTCTTGTTGAATGGATGGAATTATTGTATCCGAGGATGGCATAAAGCATCTGTTCTTTTATGTCTCTTTTCTTATGCGTTTCTCTCAATATTCTCAAGTGCTCGATCAATGTGGAATGGAATTTTTCGACTATCCCGTTTGACTGAAGGTTCTCTGGGGTGGTATAGTAAATGTTGACTTTATGTGTGTCAACAAATTCTTGGATAAGTCCATTTTTGAATTCAGTTCCATCATCAGTGACGATCATATGTGTTATTTCATGGTGGTTGATGAACACTAAGAGATCGTTGGGAGTGTTGATAGCACTACATCCCTCTATTGGATATGCCTGGCCATATTTTGGTCGTGCTTGAGGTTGGATTGTCATGATACTTATTGGTGCTCCATAATAATTATTTCAGGTACTGATGTTCATGTGTGTTGATTCTTGGCCATTCTGCCTATTTGGTTGGTTCTGTCCAAAACGTTGTGGTTGGACTGAAGGCCACATCTGTCTCTTTTGAGTATTTGGTTGCCAATGTGGTCTGAAGGTCGGTTGTTGAAGTTGTGGTTGTAGTCCCATTGGTTGATGAGGTTGCTGTTGTCCAGGTCGTTGAAAGTGTTACATGAGTTGGTACATCCGCTGTGGTATTGAATGTTGGGCATATTGGTGATTCACAGCTCTTTGCGGTGTCTGGAGTGGTTTCTTGAAGACTTGTGGTTGTCCAAACGTTCTTTGCAGATAACGGATATTATTTTCTTCTTGTATGTACTGCTTGTACAGACTAGGCTCTCCTAGTCCGGCTAGGAATGTTGTTAGAGCTTGTTGTTGGGGAAAGTTCTTCTTGTTGGTCTTTATCGTATCGTCGGTGGTGTGTTATTTAATATAGTTTGATATACTGTTCAAAAGTCCCATTACTTTTTCGTAAAAACGTTGTGGGGTTTCATTCTGATGTTGTCGCAGGTTTACCAAATCTCTTGTCAAGGAATTTTCGTTCCGTTGGTCGGCGAAGTTTTGGATTAGAGTTCTTTTGATGCTGTTCCAGTCACTACATCCATAAACTGAGATGACGTCTTTTGCTCTGCCTCGTAGCTTGTTGAGTAGTCCTTGTATCAATATATGCTTCTGGAAACAACCGGGTAGCTTTCCAGTATTCATTCAGTAGCATTGTTGATACGTTGATGAACTGGTATAATTCATTTGGGCTTCCATCGTATTCGGGTACAATCCAAAAATTCTTCATGTCAAATTGTTTTGCCATATTGATGGGATTTATAGGTTGGTCAATTGTTTGATGAATAATTGATGGGCGAGAATTGGAATTTGAGGGTGAATTTGGTAGAACTAAGGTAGGGGGACGTAAAATATTATTTGCAATTGATGAAGATGAATTCATTCGTGCTTACAGGATGACGATGAGGGCTCGTTGCATATTCCGTCACCGAAAATGTTCTGATAACTTGTTCCTATGTAGATATTTCTTGGACGGTTGTGAAGAGGTATTCTTGTCTACGGCCGAAATTCTTCCGGAGTACTTGCCTCTCTATGGAACTTGGTTCGGGCGAATAGTGGATAAACGTTTAAGAACGACGAGGATCTTCTGAGGACTCTTCTACTATCCTAACGACTGCGCCAATTATATTTCTCGTTCACACAAAAGAGTCTTTAAAAACTTTTTATTTGAACAGAGTAACAAATTATAACTATGAAATGTAAGTACTGTCTATAATAAATAGATTCCACCTATTTCTATATAAATTATTGCCTACTTTGCAGATATCAGCATTTAATGATTGATGTCGTCTTCGGGTCATTGAACAATATCCTGCTGATGTAAGGGGTCACCGAACTGTAACTAGCGGCATTCAATTCCTGGCGCCAAAATCCAGTTTCAGAAACGAGTATGCAAAAGCAACAAATAAGTGTAGTGAATAATTGAAGCACATATTCATAGAATTTGTTCAAGTTTTCCTCCAAATGGTTCTCGTCCATTTTTGTCATTTGCTGAAGCTGTCGCCCAAAACTTTCTGTTTTGGTTCATTTCGCTTCTCAACAAAAGAGTATGAACCACAAGCCACCACTGCCCATCAAAATATTTGCTGATGAGTTTTTTTTTGGCTCATAGGGAAAAGATCCCCCGAATATCACGTATGTCGGTAGTCATATGCCTGAAATAATTTGTCACCAACAAAAAAATATTTCAATTAACCTGAATATAAAGAAGTCTTTTGGATCTGATGGAATCTCAGTAATTGTCCCTAAAGTGTGTCCCCGAATTGACATCGGTACTATGCAAGCTTTCGTATAACTCAAGGGGTTTTTCCTTATTCTTGGAAAACAGCCAGAGTTTAGCCAGGTCCTGAAAAAAGGAAGGAAACTACACTTTGAACTTATGTACTAATTGCATCGCCTTCTATCATTTCCAAAGTTATGAAAAAAGCAATCATTATGAAGCTTATCGGATATTTGGGGAAATTATGAATAATTAATGATCGAAATCACCTATTTTGCCCTAGAAGATCAACGAGAGCTGTTGCACTCGACATTTCAAAAGCGTTTGATCGAGTTTGGTATCGGGGTGTTTTTCCTTAACTGCCATCTTATGGTTCACCTCCTCAATTGTGTGCTTTGTTGAAGAGTTTTTTGTCTGATAAGTCTCTATATGTGGTTGCTGATGAAGTATCGTCTGATATTTCCTCAAAAAATTTAGCTGATTCACAGGGTTCAGTTCTTGCGCCCACTTTGTTTCTGCTTCACATCACTGATTCACTTGGGGAAACATCTTGTTTTTTTTATTAACAGAAAACTGCGTCAGCCGCTTGGGTCATTAGCGGTGGAATTGGTACAATTACAGTTTCCTTATTATTTTAACTTTTTTTTTTTTATTTAAATGATATTGTTTTCGTTTCTATGGTTAAATATCAGTGCTAGATTACGAGAGGAATCAAACTTGACCCTGTGAATTTCAAGCATGGGACACCCCACTATAATATGTTTTACCATCAATCGAACATCACAACATCACAAATTGGTCGTCCGGATATCAGGTATTCATGGGTTAGTCGAGTACGACCTAGTCGTAGTCGGTACATTATAACCCGCTCACGTCTATTCGTCCACTGAGTTTGCCATCTGTTGACATTTGGTTCGATTTCCAAGAGCTTCGCCTCGGAAGATTGCCGTTTTGTGTTTCAAATCCTCCATAGTTCGCTTTTTTGATAAGTTATCATATCCGCCGGAGGGATGCGATGTGGTGTTTCTTGATTTGGGTGATCAATTGCTTCTCCGGCACTTCTGTCTGCTGCCTTATTTTCTAGGTATACGGGACCCACAGTAGATTTATTCCCTTACCCTCTGATTGTAATGTTTACAATTCTTTCTCAATCAACTCCACATCTAGTTGATCAATTACTTGCAGTGAACTTAGAGAATCAGTTATCACTCCAAAATTTCTTGAATCCGTCAATTTTGCAAAGTTCAGCGCCTGAAGTATGGCAAAAGTTCTCAGTGAGATTTGTTGTAGTGGTAGGCAGTTTGTATGTTAGTGTAAATTGAGGTGTTATTATTGCTGCTCCTGTTCCATGTGCTGTTTCAGAAGAGTTTGTATAAATTTTCACAAAGTCTTGATATTGATGTAGTATTTCATAGAAGTGTTGTATGATGACTTGGTTGTTGGTATCATGTTTGTTGAACTGGGAGAAGTGGGTGATAATGATTGGAGAATGAATGAGCCAAGGTGAGGAAGTGTTTACGTTCATAGGATAAAGTGGAGGGAGGTGTTCTATTTGAAGTGAGCTCAGATATCTTCTGATCCTTTCATAAAGAGGTGGATCAGTTCTTGGTTGATTGTAGGACGAGAGCATAATGTGAAGGTGTTCCCATATGATGGCGAAAGATAAACTCAAATGCATTCGTCGATGTTGTAGGGATGATTCTCCAAGTTCGCATTGCCTGCTTTCAATTGGAGTTGTTCTATATGCACCAAGAATAATTCTCGAGGCTGAGTTGTGAATGGTGTCGAGCGGCTTCAATGTTGACGGCTGAGAAGATGCATACGATATACAACCTCAATCAATGCATGAACAAATGAGGCCTCGATATAATGTGAGCAATGTTGATCCATGTGCTCCCCATTGTTTATGAGCTAGATATTTCGAAAGATTCAAACGTTTTGATCAATTGACGATGAGTTGTATGGTATGCGATTTTCAATTGAGTTATTCGTCGAATACCATGCCCAAGAATGGTATTTCTTTGGTGAAGGATATATTTCTATTATATGGTGTAAGTATTGGTGTGGTTTCTAGTCCTTTTTTTGAGGACACTATGCATCTCGTTTTAGTAGGAGAGAAACTGAAACCTGACATCTCCCACCAAATTTCAAGAGAGCATTTGTTCCTGCAAAATGTTTTTAAGGCTTACTATGTTTTTTCCTTCCCCAAATATAATTGAGTCGTCTGCATATAGTCTCTCCTGAACCGGTTTCACTGCTACCAGAAATGAATAAGGACTGATAATTCATCCTTGTGGCGTTCCATTCTCTTGATCTTTGTATTGTTACGAAGCTCCAGAGACTCTTACTTGAAATCTTCTTAAAATCGTCTATTCCTGAGAAAGTTCTTCACATAGGCAACCCCAATCCTGAAGTCATGTCAGAATCTGGTACTGCCATGCTGTATCAAAAGCTTTATTGATGTCAAAGTATATTGTCATGCATTTTCGTTTACTTGCAAATGCCTCATATGTATTTGGCTCTTCAGGTCGAAAATATTGTCTTGTATCGATCTATGTTTTCTGAAGCCTGATTGTTCTGGTATTTGTTGATTTTTGTGTTCTAGTGTCAATGTTAATCTCCTGTTTATTATTTCTTCTAGAAGTTCGATCAGTGAAACAGGCCTATAAGATTCTACTCGAAGTGGGGACTTGTCCGACTACTTGATGGGTACGATGATTGCTCATCTCCATAACTGAGGAAATTGTTGTTCTGGAAAATTGTTCGTTCCGTTAACCAGCTGACGAACGTCAACCCCTCAGAAGTCGAAACTTGTGCGAGCTATGCATCAACGAGGCCTTATATTTTAACGTGCGATTACCCAGCACGGTGGCCCGGCGAGGATTCGAACCCTGGCGTTCCGCTTGATAGGCAGATATGCTAATCACTACACTACCGAGACCACTTCTATCTAGATAATGTTGAATATATGAAGGAGGGTTTTTGCTACTTCTGGTAAGTTTTTCAGAAAATCGGCCGGGTTGTCATCTGGGCCTGGACTGTTGTGAGAACATCTAGTAGTTATTTTTTACCGAATGGGACCATTATAGGATCTTCATTGCTTTCTATAATGATGTCTATAGCTTCTTGAGTGATTTTATGAGCACGACAGTGTTTATGGTAAATTTCTCTCGTAGAGTTTCGCCTGTAATACTCGGCTAGTTCTTCAGTTATTCCTTCTTTTAGCGTCAGAATATTCCTATTTTTCTCAATCGCAGTTATTCCATATTGTGGAACGATACCCGATAGTTTTTTCACTTTTTTCCAAACCGACGAGACGGGAGTATTGCTGTTCATACTTTTTACATATTCGTTCCATGAATCCTTTTTGCTGCTTTTATTGACTCGTCTCACTAATGCTTTGCATTTCTTGAACTCGATCATATTTTCGTCATTTTTGGTTCTTTAATATTTTCTCAGAGCAGTTGTTCAGCTTTTTATGGCCTTGGAGCAGTCTTCATTTCACCATGGCACTGTTTTGTGGTAAATAATGCGCTCAGTCTTTCCCAATGTGTCTTTGCTGCATTGATTATTATGTTGTTTAGGTGTTTTTATCCTGTCGTTCATATCGTCTGCTTCTTCGAAACTACTGATTTGAGTTTCTATATAGTGGCGTTTAAACGGGAACCTATCGTGCTATCCCGTGGGCACTTTGTTGCTAAAATGTAGAACCCATTTTTTATCGTTCTAAAGACCTTTGCAATGCAAAATCACTTGGTCGTCCATAAATCATGGTTGGAGGGGAGTGGGGGGAGCATTTTTGAAAAAAAAATGCAATTTTTTTTTTCATCGGTTTTCAGATGTAAGATTTGAGATAATTCATTCCTCAAATTTGCATACCCATCCGGACATCAGGAATATTGTTTTTCAATTTATTAAAATACTTTGCACCATTATTGTATATGGAGCACCTTCACGCAAAAACGCTTGCCCTGAAAATCTATATTTTTGAAATCTTTTAACTCGCTCTACCTCGAAAAGTATTGGGTCTATCAAAAAAAGGCTCTCTATAAACGTTATAGACCACCAAAGCACATGTTGGTTTTTTTAGAATTCCGATTGAATCATTAGGTCAAGAGGAAATTGAATAATAAGAATGGTATGTTGCGGCAGACAGCGGCGAGCGCAGAGATGCGAGAAAGGGCGAGATTCCTATGCTAAAGTCAACGGAAAATCTACTCTACTGATAGCGATTTTGTTACGGACGATTTTTCTTTGTAAGGGAATTTTATAGGTTTCTGACTGAATACGCATTGGGCGCGAATATATCAGGATGATGTAATAGTTCAAAGCCTTTTTTGCCTCATGTTTTGTTGACAGAATATCAACACATACATTCTATAAGAATACTGTATGTGTTTATTATGTATTTGTTTAGTAATGATACTAATGATAAGTATTGTTTCAAAAGAATTTCATCTATCTTTGAGAGTGATTTATCATCATTTTTTATTCTTTTACTATCCGATCATCCTTACTCTACTCGAAATAATGATCATAAATAAGCTTTATTGTCCGAAGAATGAATCTTATGGACAAAGCGTGTGTCGAGGTGGGTAAAGGCAGTCTAAAATCGTGAGTCTGACGAGTGGAATAGTTAGATGATACCAGAGGAAATTCATATCTATGTTTGTTTATCAAACAAGCCGTTTCTAATATAAAAATGGCATAAACTGTCAATATATTTTATGTAATGAATATTGGCTTACGGAAGTCTTGTTTCAATTTGAAGAGATAACGACACGTATTGCTCTTTTTTGAAGTACAAACACAGAATTCATGAGATTTCTAGAACGGAATTCCATATCTCAAGTGTGAGTCTACCAGTAAATAGTAAACAGATTTATCTGCAGATGTTTCCAGCTCTCTGGAAGTTATTCTTACCGCGTAACGACCCGAAGAGAGTTTTTTTGTGAGAGCTCTGATGTGGTCTTCAAACCTCAAGTCGTTATCTATGACAATACCGAGGAATTTGGTGCTTAATTTATTCTCTATAACACTTTCATTGAGAGAAATTGATATATTCTTAAAATGAACAATTTGTTCAGGCCAGCCTCAACTCACCTACACTGTAGGTTGACGGACTAACACCTATTATAAAACAACTACTTCCCTGGCTAATACCACGAAGGGCATTGGATTACATCCAACAGGTGTAAGTGTGGGATTCTTCACAGAAGAAATTCCACATATGCTCTTGGCGATACACCACCAGAATTGATTTTCAATTATTGGGACGGGACACACTTGCAGACCGGTTTCGGGCTATTTGGCCACTCGTCAGTGCAAGGCAGTGCCATCATCAACATAAGTCGATGACTTCCCATAATTAAAAATCATACTCGAGCAGAGTATTTTCCCTAGACCTAGGCTGATACAAACAACTAGCAAAATAGCCGTTGCTGCGCCATCTGCCCGTGGACTAGGTACTAACCAAGAGCATATCCGCATGGCCCCAATTCCTTGTACAAGGAAAATACGAATAAAACAAATATTCATGGGGATGCTTGAAGACTGGCTTTAAATCAAATATTCTAAAAATGAACAATGGATGTAATCCAATGCCCTTCGTGGTATTAGCCAGGGGGGTAGTTGTTTTCTAATAGGTGTTAGTCCGTCAACCTACAGTGTAGCTGAGTTGAGGCTGGCCTGAACAAATTGTTTATTTTTAGAATATTTGATTTAAAGCCAGTCTTCAAGCATCCCCATGAATATTTGTTTTATTCGTATTTTCCTTGTACAAGGAATTGGGGCCATGCGGATATGCTCTTGGTTAGTACCTAGTCCATGGGCAGATGGCGCAGCAACGGCTATTTTGCTAGTTGTTTGTATCAGCCTAGGTCTAGGGAAGATACTCTGCTCGAGTATGATTTTTAATTATGGGAAGTCATCGACTTATGTTGATGATGGCACTGCCTTGCACTGACGAGTGGCCAAATAGCCCGAAACCGGTTTGCAAGTGTGTCCCGTCCCAGTAATTGAAAATCAATTCTGGTGGTGTATCGCCAAGAGCATATGTGGAATTTCTTCTGCGAAAAATCCCACACTAACACCTGTTGGATGTAATCCAATGCCCTTCGTGGTATTAGCCAGGGGAGTAGTTGTTTTCTAATAGGTGTTAGTCCGTCAACCTACAGTGTAGGTGAGTTGAGGCTGGCCTGAACAAATTGTTCATTTTCAGAATATTTGATTCAAAGCCAGTCTTCAAGCATCCCCATGAATATTTGTTTTAGAAATTGATATGTTATCAATAGAACCCCGAAATGATATCACGTTAGTTTTGTTGATATTCAGACACAAGAGATTAGCACTGCACCAGTCTTTGATAAGTCCGATATCTGAAGATATAACCTTGTGGAGATCTGAGGTATTTTTACTGTGCCTTAGTATTGTGGTATCATCTGCGAATAACGTGAACTTTCCCTTTATATTTAACGATGTCAGATCATTAGGTACAAAAGAAAGATAATGGAACCAAGAATGGACCCCTGAGGAACTCCACTGTTTATATTAGCTGCAGTTGATGTTGAAGTAGGCATTTCAATAATTTCACTTCTACCTGTGAGATATGATTCAAACCACCTACGAGTTATTTCCTCTATGCCATAGTGATACAATTTTCTGAGCAGTATGTCATGATTGAAACAATAAAATGCTTTGGATAGACCACAAAACACCGCTGCAGCTACATCACGATTGTTAATATTGTTATAAACTTCGTTCAGAAGGGACAATATGGCGTCATTAGTGCACTTTTTCTGTTGGAATTCGAATTGTTTACAATTTATTATATTATGTGACATTAAGGAATCAGTCAAACGATTTTTCACTATTTTCTCTATTAGTTTGGCTAAAGAGGGGATAAGACAAATTGGATAAAAATCTTAGACTTCGTCATGATTGCCTCCCTTGTATAACGGAATAACCACAGATGTTTTGAAGGGGGTAGGAAAATAGCTAGCTTCGAAGGAGTTATTTATGATTATTGCTAAAACAGCCAAAGTGTCAATGGAAAGATTATCAATTATATTCATTGATATTTCGTCAATTCCAGAAGATTTTTTGTTCTTGATGGATTTCTTATTGTTATGAAGCTTTTTAAGGACGAGGTATCGTCAAAACCTTGGGATATACATATCTAAAATGGCTCGCTTTCCCTTCTCAGTAAATATCGCATTGAAGAACGAAAGATAGTAATAAAAATAATTAATATACCTATACGTCAGTATTAACCTGATCTTATATATAAGTACATTGTTCATTCTGAATCAGACTCTTCATCATTGTCCTCTATGAAAACTTCTTCGAAACAATTGTTGGCTCGTTTTGTCTAAGAGACCTTACTGACTCAACATCATCCCCAAAATGGCGTTTCATTTTTTTCACAATTTGTTTCTCACTTATGTCGTCAATGCCACTAATTTCGCGATATCTTTTGCCAATCGATTTTGTGCTGTATCCTTATTTTTGCCAATCCCTTCTCCATTTCCTCAAAAAGTTTACATAATGCTTCATTGTCTGTTTTGCCAATCGATTTTGTGCTGTATCCTTATTTTTTCCAAACCCTTCTCCATTTCCTCAATAAGTTTACATAATGCTTCATTGTCTTTTTTTCAATATTAGTATTTTCAACCGATTTTTCATTGAGGTTGCGTAATTCCGTTGAAACGCAAGCGGCGTGATATTTTTATACACACTTTTGTGAATCAAAAGGGGTCCGCAAGGGACATTTTTTGAAAAATATCTCCTCTACAAAAATCTGCTGGGATATCAGCTGTCAATTTGGTATTTTTTACTTATACGAGGCAATGTTCTTTGAGCTCGTATAAGATTGATAACAGTTTTTGTGCCATTTCAAAAAACTTATTTTTTAGATCATCACACTTTGAGAATATATGCCGCATATATTTGTCATCATGACAATTTGTCATACGTTCTTTCGTGCATTCAATGAAAGTTTTTTTTTATTTTTCTTGAGAGTTAACCAGCTCTCCTTTTTCCAAACAAATAACACCCACATTTTGAATAAAATCGTCTTGTTCAGTAGGTATAAGTTTTACGAAAAGAAGCACGTCTTAATTCAATTTGAACTGTAATACTCACCAACTAGGTACTTTCAATAATATGATGCATACGAATTTACAACACCACACCGTTTCAAGTCAAGGTAAAATCGACCGTAACGACATCGCTTTCAGTAGAGTTGATTTTACGTTGACTACGGCATAGGAATCTCGCCCTTCCTCGCATCTTAGCGCTCGCCGCTGTCCGTCGTGACATACCATTCTGATTATTCAATTTTCTCTTGAACTAATTATCCAATCAAAATTCTGAAAAAAACAGCATGTTCTTTGATGTTTGGTCTATAACGTTTATAGAGAGCCTATTTTTGCTAGACTCAAAACTTTTAGAGGTAGAGCGAGTTAAAAGATTTCAAAAGTATGGGTTTTCAGGGCAAGCGTTTTTGTGTGAAGGCGCTCCATATACAATAATGGTGCGAAGTATTTTAATAAATTGAAAAAAAAAATGTCTGATGTCCGGATGGGTATGCAAATTTGAGGAATGAATTATCTCGAATCATAGATCTGAAAAACGTGGAAAAAAAAATTCCTTTTTTTTTCTAAATGGCTCAGTACCACTCCCCACCCACTACGATTTTTGGACGACCAGGTGATTTTGCATTGAAACGGTGTTAGGAATGATAAAAATTTCCATTGCTGAATTGGTATGTGATCATGGTTTTTATTCGAGAGGTTATTGCTCACTAGGATAGAATAATGATCACTTCCATATAAATCCTCCAGTACTCTCAATTTCAGTTGCACATGCAGTTACGTCTATTGCTGACGAGTTAGCAGTGGCTAACTTTACGTCATTCAATATGGTTTCAATTTTCCGTCTCGCATCAGTATGTTTCGAGCCCCAAATGATATTGTGCCCACTCCAGTCTTCTACTATGAGACGTGGGGGGTATCTCGTGGTGTAATAATGTAAGAAATTCTTGTACGCTAAAATCAGTATTTGCCAACCCACAGCTGATGAAGGCCAGAGCCAGAAACAGCTAGTTGTCTTGTGGTGGGCATTTCGAATTGAATGCAATTTGTGATAGACCAGAGAATTTGATAATCTATTTATCAGTTTCCTAATTCATTTGCTTCCATATATATTTGTGGATTCGAATTTCGATAACACTCTGAGAGTGCTTGTCATTATTTCTGCAAACGCAGTTGTCAGTTGACGTGGCGAACTGTCACCACTGACGGAAAACTATGACAGCATTTTCTTAGAGTGTTACACCCTTGGTGGTTCCACTTCAAACGGATATAAAATCCATTAATATTCTATTGTAAGAGAGTGCTGAATTTGAACGACAAATAAATATGAGAATGGCGTTTTTATGGATATTTATTAATGAAGTTGGTCCGATGAGTCGCTTTGGGGTTCATGAGATGCGGTTTCCACTTGCTTCTGAAGTTTCTTCAACAATTTAGTACATCTTGCTCTGAGTGTTTTATTCATGTAGGAGTGTACATCTAACAAACGTTGGATAAGTTCCGGAGTGTCTTCCTTGTAATTTTTCGGAATGCTTAGTACGTCGTTCGATCCGTGAGTATTTTCTAGGAGGTCTTTCAGTTGTTCTGCGTTGATTATATTGGAGTGAAGCGATGGATCATCATGATTCATGAACTCTGTTACGGGTTGCATCATTTCAGGATCGATTGTTTGCCTGAGCTTGTGTCCTGTTTGATGTTCTCGCGTTTACTAGCATCTTGTGGAGCAATGAATTTCGGGGTATACTGAGACGTAGGCGTGACGATTTCTGAAATGTTACTTTTGCTGCCTGACCAAGATTATTTGTTGGAATATCCACCTGGGGTACTTTCTGTAGATTGTTGTTTGGCGTCTTGTGGAACGTTTGGATTGGATTCAAGGACTTTTGAAGAAGAGGTAGGTGCATCAATTGTAGGATAATTTTCGGTTTCGGTAGATACATTGGAGGGGCGATTAGATGCAATGTATCCGGAAATTTTGCATTTGAAACAAGTTCGACTATCGAGGGATAAGAAGATGCGATATGTAGTGTCATCATGTATCAGTTCTATGGAATCGGGCATTACTAAGTCTTCCTTTGGTGTGATGTAGACCTGGCGCCTGAAACAGAGAATATGGCAGTAATCGAGGTCCAAAGCTCCGGTTCTCAGGAACGTGACTGGTGATATCAGTGTTATGTTCAGTTTGCGAAGTTCTGCAGTCGAGATGTCGTGCGGGATTGTGGGGCTTATGTTAGAAATCACTAGTCTATCAGATAGGGCGATTAATCTTCGAGCTCTGACTATCTCTCCACTAATGGCAATGAACCAATAGTCGTTCAAGAATTTGTCAACCGTTTCCTTGCTGCTGATTTTATTATTCGATATTCTTGACCAAAAAAGAATATTTTTTTGGTTGGTGGAAGGTCCTATTTGAAAAAGATAGTCTTGTAACTTGGTATTCTCGATAGCATTGAAAATGATTGCTTGATCTTTGGTTGGAACTTGAATGGCTTATGTTGACTTATTGCAGCTTAGTATGATCATGTGTGAGTGATAGATGTATTTTCTGTATGATGTGAGTTACTTATTAAGGAATTCTGTGATGAAATATCGGCCTCAGGTTGGTCACCCATCCTCAAATTCCATAGGTGTATGTACCCTGAATACGGTTCTGACTCTTAAAAACGTTAATTGTTAGAAGCTGTTTCTTGAAGGTCGAGTTTTTGGCTACTTTGTTTTCATTTTATGTGAAATGGTGGAATTCAATAATTTTCTTTGTAGGTACGTCGAATTATGTACTGATGAATAGTTTGAGCGGGGCACAATGTACTACAGTATTCAGTTGAAGAATTATTCACCAAATAATTCTCGAAATATACGGGACTGGATGAAATTGCTGTTGAGATAATCACATGCAGGACCGAACCTGAAACATCTTGTTCATTGCATAGTTTTGCGTGAATAGTTCTCTGGCAAGAAAAGAACGGAACTGTATTATACTCTAATATAATGCAAGATATTGGAATTATCAAAATCTGGTGTGAATCAAACCTCCTTTCTCTTAATAAAGAAAAAACAATATCCTGACCTTCCACTGCAGCGTCTCAAACCTAGATATCGACAATGAGTCAATAGAAAATAAGTTATCAATCAGTTTTCTGGGACTATTTATTGAAAATAAACTACTTTTTACCGATCACGTAACGGCTATATGTAAAAAACTTCCTGATGCTACCCTATCAGAACCATCGCTACCGAATTAGGATTTGCAGTTGCAAGGACAGCATACTTTGCTCTTCTTGAAACCCACCTGAAATATGGTATAGCATTCTGGGGGGCCTGCAGCGACCAGTTGTTCCAGAAGAGTTTTGTTTTGCAGAAAAGGGCCCTGAGATATATGTGTGGGGCAACTGCTAGATCCTCCTGTAGGGATTCATTCAAAGAATGCAATATATTAACGGTGGTTTGTATATACATTTCAGAAACAGTCTCACTGATTCACAAAAACAGAAATACCTCTCAGGTAGTCCCGACAAATTACAATACAAGACAGAGTGGCCAGGTCGAATTGATAATACCCCATTTCACTCTAATCAAGAGGTCAGTTATTTATAATGGAATGAAATTATACCATTTGCCAAATGCAATAAAAAATATCTTGTGTATTCATATGTTCCGTACTAATGTGAAAGCATTACTTATCGCAAATCCTTCATGTAATATGGGTGAATACTTTTTACAGGAATTCTAAAAAAAATATCTTTCCTGTATTGTGTTTTGATGTTGGTTTAATGTTTTTAATCTCTCTCAATTCTGACCTGAACCTAAGTGTTTTAAATATCTCAACGATGGCTTAACATAAGCTTATTTTTACAATTCTGTTTGTTTTGTAGTAACTTCGTTTGTACTATCTGTTTTATCACTTGTCTTTGTAGCGGTTCACTTTGATGGGTTGATATTTTTCATCAGAGCAACTTATTATGAATTACCCCGTATCATTTCTTTTAAAAAGATATTTAACGTAAGATACGACCCAATATCCATGTTTATTATATTTTCAAATAAACATTCCGTTCGAAACCACCGAATGCAATCAAAATTATAGAAATATTCGAAGTACCAAGGCAGGCATCGACTCTATTCACGGAATTATATATTCCTAATGAATATACACATTGTAATAATCCAAGTGTTTACCAGAGCTCGCAGACGCTGAGTTTGCATTATATTCCCTATATAAACGCGAGAACGCATTATTATTAGATTTTTACGTTTGATCCAGCACAGCTACCGAGCAATTGTATTCATTTCAAAAATAAACGAAATTTTTAAAAAACCAAATCGTTGCCCAGCAACTTTAATTGGCGCAGTCGGTAGGATAGTGGAAGTGTCCCTTCATCGAGAAAACACGTCAGCCCAGCTGTTAGTTCGCTATTCGAAGAAAGAAGGAGGAGTTGGCGACCTGTGGTGAATACAAGCTGATCATTCTGAAGTCCCCTAGAGCTACTACGTCGTACCATCACGGTGAGTCGAGTATCCTCTTTGTACTTCCTGAACTTGTTTATCATAAACATTTCGAAGGAGTTTAGGTTAAGGAAAAACGAACAGAACGAAACAGAGTGATACAGATCACTCAAACCAAAGTTTTTGTGTGATACAGATCAACGAAAACAAAACCAAAAACAAACAAACCAAGTAGAGCAGAGTAAAATACCAAGTTACAGAGTGAATTCTTGAGTAATTTTACAAGTAGATTTAAGAAAAAAACCGAATAGATTTAGAAAATATTTGACCCATATTTATTTTATGACTGAAATTGACAACTTGATTGAATCTTTTTCATCATTGAACGTGACAAACATGGCCCAAGAAATTAATTACACATTGTTCAAAATTCATTCAGATACCATTCCTACTTTTGATGGATCCTCTAAAAATCTTGAAATTTTCATAAATGCTGTTGACAAATTCCATACCAGATACCATGGTAATGATCAAATTCTTAACCAATGTATTTACACTATAATTTTGAGTAAATTAAAAGACAGAGCACAATTATTGATTAGTTCTCGAACGGAATTAAATACCTGGCTATTGATAAAAAATGAATTGAGAAACACTTTTGGTGACAGATTAAGCCTAGATAACCTAGAACAAAAACTTTTCACTTTAATACCTAACAAAAATGAACATATACTAGATTTTGGAAAACGAATTCAAGTCTTACGCAGTAAACTGATTTTCAAAATAAATTTAGATCCTGATTTAGATCAACCAACAAAAAGAATTCATATTAAACAATATGAATCTCAATCATTGAAAGTATTTTTAAGAAATTTGAATATTCGACTTCAAGATAAAATCTTAGTGCAACATCCAAATTCATTAGAAGAGGCTATGAATTTAGTACTCGAAGACGAAAACTTCAAACAAATACAAAACATGACTTTACAAAACCAACAACCCCAAAAGTTTCCAAAACCTCAAACGGTACAACAACAATTTTACCAACAACCGCAATATTCTCAACAACATGGCATGATACAGACTCATGAACAACAATTTCAACCACAATATCAAAATGGCATGATACAACCTCAAATACCACAACAATTCCAACCACATTATCAAAATGGCATGATACAGTCTCATGTAAGGAATCAATTCCCAAGTCAACCAATAGCGATTAAACCTCGAGTTATAAATCAAAAATTTCTAACTAACAAACAAGTATTTGGCCCTCCACAAAACGTCTGGGAACCAAAGAATAAACAAATGAGTACACCAGTTGAACCTATGTCAACTACTTCTCGAAATCCAACAATGATAAAATCAAATAATATTTTCAAAAATAACCCTAATATGAGAAGAAATTTTATTAGCGAAGAACTAAATAACCAAGATTGTGATGTAACACCCCAGTTATATTCATATAATACACAACAATTGTTAAACTATCAAATTAGTTCACAATTTGAAAATAATATACCCGATCAAGATGATTTTGACTTTGAAAATTTGAATACAACTTTTGATGAAGTTGATGAACCAACAGACCAAGACGATGAGACAAATTTTTACAATCTGCCTCAAATGAACGAGATCACATAATAGAGTTACATTCAGCAGTAGTAAACGGGCTACCGTATATAAAAATACAAAATCCACCTATAAAACTACTTATTGACACAGGATGTCATACTTCTATGCTGAGACCCTCTATTGCAGAAAAGTATTACCCAGAACGAATTTTTAAAGAACCTTCACAATTAAAAACATCATTAGGAGAAAAATCGATTTCCTATAAAGGTTTTATTCCAGCCTTTCTTGAATTTGAGAGTAACCACATGATAGAATTTTTATTATTTCCTTTTCATGAATTCTTTGACGGTATACTAGGATTGAAAGAATTAAAACATCTCAATTTAAGAATTGATTTTAAAAACCAAATACTACAGTCAGAGTATGTTGAAATACCATTCTTTTATAGACAACCCCACGAAACACAATATACTTTCGAAATACCAGCTTTTGAAAGTATTGTACAGAAATTCCCAGTTGAAATTCAACAAGGAGAAATTCTAATTCAAAAATTACAATTTAGAAATTTAGATGTTCCAGAAACAATCACTTTTGCTGAAAAAACTATCGAGCAAGATTTGAAATATATAATAATACTAATAAAACTATTGCAGTAACATTATTTGAACCTTTTCCTTGTAATCCAATACATGAAGAAAACTTTGAATTTTATCACGCAGAAGACTTATTACCAAAAATAAGCCCCTGTAAACAAAAGAAAATTTCGGAAAAAATTCGAACAGATCACATGAACAAAGAGACGCTATATTAATGCTATGTAAAAAATAAAGTGACATTTTCTACGACGAAAATAAAACGCTTAAATTCACTAATGTGATTAAACATGAAATAAAAACATCAGATGAAATTCCCATTCATACAAAGTCATATAGATTTCCATATTGTCAGCAAGAAGTTCAAAAACAAATCGACAAAATGTTAAAAGATGGAATTATTAGACCTTCAATATCTCCATGGAGTTCACCTATTTGGATAGTTCCTAAAAAACTAGATGCTTCAGGAAAAAGAAAATGGAGAATCGTAGTGGATTATAGAAAAAGGCAAATGTCAATATTTTTCAACTTCAGATTTGGCATCTGGATTTCATCAAATTGAAATGAATCCAAACTCGATTCAAAAAACAGCTTTTAATGTTGAAAATGGACATTACGAATACCTTCGTATGCCCTTCGGTTTAAAAAATGCTCCAGCAACATTCCAGAGATTTACAAAATAAAATCTGTCTTGTATACATTGATGACATTATAATTTTCTCTACATCACTTCAAGAACATATTTCCAATCTAAATGAAGTTTTTTAAAGATTGCGTGACGCAAAACTCACTATTCAGCTAGATAAATCTGAATTTTTAAGAGAAAATGTTGAATTTTTAGGACACTCCGGAAGGAATAAAACCAAATCCCAATAAAATGAAAGCGATACAAAATTTTCCTTTAGCATCAACAGCCAAAGAAATTAAATCATTTCTTGGATTGTTGGGATACTATAAAAAATTCAATAAAAATTTTGCAGACATAACTAAACCTTTCACTAAATGCTTGAAAAAAGGAGAAAAAATTATACACAATGATGAATTTATTAAAACTTTTGAAAAATGAAAAAATCTTTTAAGTAATGAACCAATTTTACAATTTCCTGATTTTTCAAAACCTTTCATACCAACGACAGATGCTTCAAATATAGCCATTGGTGCTGTCCTTTCAGAAGGAACCCTAGGTAACGACAGACCCATTGCCTATGCTTCACGAACTTTAAATAGTTCAGTACAAAATTATTCAACAATTGAAAAAGAACTTTTAGCAATTGTTAATTTCACAAAATACTTTAAACCTTATTTATTCGGACGTAAATTTTCCCTGATAACAGATCATAGACCACTTGAATGGTTATTTAACTTGAAAGACCCAAGTTCAAGACTTGTAAGATGGCGACTTAAACTAGAAGAATTCGATTACAAAATCCTATATCGAAAAGGAAAACAAAATAAAGTAGCAGATGCTTTATCTCGTATAGAAATAAATCCCATTGAAACCCAATCACTTGCAGTTAATATTGACCCACAAGAACATAGAATTGAAGACGATTTCCCTGAACTATTTAACCCAACTTATGAAATTCTTCAACTCTCAGAAAGTGATCTAAATGATCTAGATGATATAAACGAACTCATTAAGAAGGAAACAGAAAAAGAAACAAAAGTAGAGAAAAAGAAAATGAACATCATTTCGGACATTCAAATTCGTCCACCTACAGAAAAAAAAAGAAGATGAAGAATCTTCAGACACTGAACACACAAGTGTAGAAAATCCAGTTCTTGAAATACCGATTTCAGAACAAGAATTAAATAAATTTCAAAATCAAATTTTCCTTTATTGTAGCCGAGATGCTATTACACCACGGGTAACGATACAAAAAATATTCGATAAAACTAGACTTAACATAGTTTTACCCTACCAAAACTTCCAACAAAACTTGGTAGATACAATAAAAAATTATTTAAAACCAAATCATACATATGATATAATAATTCAAGAAGAATTACAACCTATTGTGGTTTCAACTATTCAAAATTACTTTAAAAATGCTGCATTTAAATTGACTCAAAGTAACATTGTACTCAAAGACATAACCAATAAAGAAGAACAACAAGAAAAAATTAAATATCAACATGAAACTAAAACTATACATAGAGGAATCAATGAAACAAAATTAGCCCTCTCACGAAAATACTATTGGTTCAATATCATAACGGACATACGTGATTATATCAATACATGTGAAGATTGTCAAAAGTCTAAATATGAAAGACACCCATATGAAATAAAATTCAAACCAGCACCTATTGGAGAATATCCTTTCGAACATATTTATATGGATATACTATCAATAAATAAAACTAAATTCTTAACATTGATTGACAGTTTTTCACGCTTCGCTCAAGCATACCCTATTCAACCTAATGCATTGAATATTATTGATGGAATTTTAATATTCTTTTCACACTACGGAATACCTTCAAAAATCACATGCGACTCAGGCAGTGAATTCAAAAATAAAATCGTTGAAGATTTTTGTGAAAAACATAACATAAAATTACATTATGTAACACTCAAAAATCCTAATAGTAATAGTCCGATTGAAAGACTTCATTCGACATTACTAGAAAAAATAAGAATATTGAAACAAGAATTTCCACAGAGTTCAATATCATCTCACATGGTATACGCAATTTTAGGGTATAACAACACAATTCATTCGGCAACTAAATATACACCATTTCAAATAATAAAAGGAAATTTAAATCATGGAAACCCACTTGATATAACCACAGAAAAAATAATGACTGACTACCTTGAAAAACATGACAGAAACATAAAAATAATAAATGACATGATAAAAACTGATAACGAAAAAGCAAAAGCATCTTTAGACAAAGTTAATTTGAAAGAAAAGAACCCCCTGAAATGAAACTTGACCAACAAGTCTATTTACATGACAAACAAAGAAGTAAAACGACACCCCTTTATAGAGCTGTTGAACCAATAAAAAACGAGGATATTAAATTGAAAACCCGTAAAGCAACCTATCATAAACAACAATTGAAACCCCAACGAATTGTTTCAGATTTTACTACAAATGAAAATCCTGATAGGCATTATTATGACAGAAGGACAACAGATCAAGTCGAAGACTCTGACTAACCCAATTCTTCCCTTTTGACAAAATTTGATAAACCTATACAACATATTAGAGACAATTCAAAAACAATTGAAAATCTATTCTCTATTGAAGACGAATTATATCCTCAACTTCAACATATGCATGAACATTTGAACTATCTCCTTGAACAAATAATGAATAAACTCAATAATATCAAACCTCAAACATATAAAAATCACAAAAGAGGACTCATAAATGTAGGAGGTAGAATTCATAAATGGCTGTTTGGCACTTTAGATGATGAAGACGGTGAAAGATACGAAAATGCTCTTATAACACTGTCCAAAAATCAAAACAATTTACATCATGATTTTAAAAATTATTTATCTGTAACTCAAGATTTCATGAATGAAACAGTCTAAAATTTAAAGAAAATATGAAGCAATCAAAAATTGATTCAAAAACAAATTATAAGTATAGTTCAAAATTTGAATAAGTATACATTATTTCTACGATTACAAAATTCACTAGATACAATGATTATTGATAGTCAAAACATGCTATCCCTCTTAAATAATATCGAAGATTCAATATTATTCGCTGAACTCAATATAGTTCATAGTACTATATTGTCAATTGATGAATTAGAAAAATTAACAAAAATAATGTTTTCTCTTTACAAAAATGGATTACCAGTTTTTGAAAATACTCACTCATATTATAAATTATTAAAAACAGAAATACCTCTCAGGTATAAACATCTCAATTTAAGAATTGATTTCAAAAACCAAATACTACAGTCAGAGTATGTTGAAATACCATTCTTTTATAGACAACCCCACGAAACACAATATACTTTCGAAATACCAGCTTTTGAAAGTATTGTACAGAAATTCCCAGTTGAAATTCAACAAGGAGAAATTCTAATTCAAAAATTACAATTTAGAAATTTAGATGTTCCAGAAACAATCACTTTTGCTGAAAAAACTATCGAGCAAGATTTGAAATATATAATAATACTAATAAAACTATTGCAGTAACATTATTTGAACCTTTTCCTTGTAATCCAATACATGAAGAAAACTTTGAATTTTATCACGCAGAAGACTTATTACCAAAAATAAGCCCCTGTAAACAAAAGAAAATTTCGGAAAAAATTCGAACAGATCACATGAACAAAGAGACGCTATATTAATGCTATGTAAAAAATAAAGTGACATTTTCTACGACGAAAATAAAACGCTTAAATTCACTAATGTGATTAAACATGAAATAAAAACATCAGATGAAATTCCCATTCATACAAAGTCATATAGATTTCCATATTGTCAGCAAGAAGTTCAAAAACAAATCGACAAAATGTTAAAAGATGGAATTATTAGACCTTCAATATCTCCATGGAGTTCACCTATTTGGATAGTTCCTAAAAAACTAGATGCTTCAGGAAAAAGAAAATGGAGAATCGTAGTGGATTATAGAAAAAGGCAAATGTCAATATTTCTCAACTTCAGATTTGGCATCTGGATTTCATCAAATTGAAATGAATCCAAACTCGATTCAAAAAACAGCTTTTAATGTTGAAAATGGACATTACGAATACCTTCGTATGCCCTTCGGTTTAAAAAATGCTCCAGCAACATTCCAGAGATTTACAAAATAAAATCTGTCTTGTATACATTGATGACATTATAATTTTCTCTACATCACTTCAAGAACATATTTTCAATCTAAATGAAGTTTTTTGAAGATTGCGTGACGCAAAACTCACTATTCAGCTAGATACATCTGAATTTTTAAGAGAAAATGTTGAATTTTTAGGACACTCCGGAAGGAATAAAACCAAATCCCAATAAAATGAAAGCGATACAAAATTTTCCTTTAGCATCAACAGCCAAAGAAATTAAATCATTTCTTGGATTGTTGGGATACTATAAAAAATTCAATAAAAATTTTGCAGACATAACTAAACCTTTCACTAAATGCTTGAAAAAAGGAGAAAAAATTATACACAATGATGAATTTATTAAAACTTTTGAAAAATGAAAAGATCTTTTGAGTAATGAACCAATTTTACAATTTCCTGATTTTTCAAAACCTTTCATACTAACGACAGATGCTTCAAATATAGCCATTGGTGCTGTCCTTTCACAAGGAACCCTAGGTAACGACAGACCCATTGCCTATGCTTCACGAACTTTAAATAGTTCAGTACAAAATTATTCAACAATTGAAAAAGAACTTTTAGCAATTGTTAATTTCACAAAATACTTTAAACCTTATTTATTCGGACGTAAATTTTCCCTGATAACAGATCATAGACCACTTGAATGGTTATTTAACTTGAAAGACCCAAGTTCAAGACTTGTAAGATGGCGACTTAAACTAGAAGAATTCGATTACAAAATCCTATATCGAAAAGGAAAACAAAATAAAGTAGCAGATGCTTTATCTCGTATAGAAATAAATCCCATTGAAACCCAATCACTTGCAGTTAATATTGACCCACAAGAACATAGAATTGAAGACGATTTCCCTGAACTATTTAACCCAACTTATGAAATTCTTCAACTCTCAGAAAGTGATCTAAATGATCTAGATGATATAAACGAACTCATTAAGAAGGAAACAGAAAAAGAAACAAAAGTAGAGAAAAAGAAAATGAACATCATTTCGGACATTCAAATTCGTCCACCTACAGAAAAAAAAAGAAGATGAAGAATCTTCAGACACTGAACACACAAGTGTAGAAAATCCAGTTCTTGAAATACCGATTTCAGAACAAGAATTAAATAAATTTCAAAATCAAATTTTCCTTTATTGTAGCCGAGATGCTATTACACCACGGGTAACGATACAAAAAATATTCGATAAAACTAGACTTAACATAGTTTTACCCTACCAAAACTTCCAACAAAACTTGGTAGATACAATAAAAAATTATTTAAAACCAAATCATACATATGATATAATAATTCAAGAAGAATTACAACCTATTGTGGTTTCAACTATTCAAAATTACTTTAAAAATGCTGCATTTAAATTGACTCAAAGTAACATTGTACTCAAAGACATAACCAATAAAGAAGAACAACAAGAAAAAATTAAATATCATCATGAAACTAAAACTATACATAGAGGAATCAATGAAACAAAATTAGCCCTCTCACGAAAATACTATTGGTTCAATATCATAACGGACATACGTGATTATATCAATACATGTGAAGATTGTCAAAAGTCTAAATATGAAAGACACCCATATGAAATAAAATTCAAACCAGCACCTATTGGAGAATATCCTTTCGAACATATTTATATGGATATACTATCAATAAATAAAACTAAATTCTTAACATTGATTGACAGTTTTTCACGCTTCGCTCAAGCATACCCTATTCAACCTAATGCATTGAATATTATTGATGGAATTTTAATATTCTTTTCACACTACGGAATACCTTCAAAAATCACATGCGACTCAGGCAGTGAATTCAAAAATAAAATCGTTGAAGATTTTTGTGAAAAACATAACATAAAATTACATTATGTAACACTCAAAAATCCTAATAGTAATAGTCCGATTGAAAGACTTCATTCGACATTACTAGAAAAAATAAGAATATTGAAACAAGAATTTCCACAGAGTTCAATATCATCTCACATGGTATACGCAATTTTAGGGTATAACAACACAATTCATTCGGCAACTAAATATACACCATTTCAAATAATAAAAGGAAATTTAAATCATGGAAACCCACTTGATACAACCACAGAAAAAATAATGACTGACTACCTTGAAAAACATGACAGAAACATAAAAATAATAAATGACATGATAAAAACTGATAACGAAAAAGCAAAAGCATCTTTAGACAAAGTTAATTTGAAAGAAAAGAACCCCCTGAAATGAAACTTGACCAACAAGTCTATTTACATGACAAACAAAGAAGTAAAACGACACCCCTTTATAGAGCTGTTGAACCAATAAAAAACGAGGATATTAAATTGAAAACCCGTAAAGCAACCTATCATAAACAACAATTGAAACCCCAACGAATTGTTTCAGATTTTACTACAAATGAAAATCCTGATAGGCATTATTATGACAGAAGGACAACAGATCAAGTCGAAGACTCTGACTAACCCAATTCTTCCCTTTTGACAAAATTTGATAAACCTATACAACATATTAGAGACAATTCAAAAACAATTGAAAATCTATTCTCTATTGAAGACGAATTATATCCTCAACTTCAACATATGCATGAACATTTGAACTATCTCCTTGAACAAATAATGAATAAACTCAATAATATCAAACCTCAAACATATAAAAATCACAAAAGAGGACTCATAAATGTAGGAGGTAGAATTCATAAATGGCTGTTTGGCACTTTAGATGATGAAGACGGTGAAAGATACGAAAATGCTCTTATAACACTGTCCAAAAATCAAAACAATTTACATCATGATTTTAAAAATTATTTATCTGTAACTCAAGATTTCATGAATGAAACAGTCTAAAATTTAAAGAAAATATGAAGCAATCAAAAATTGATTCAAAAACAAATTATAAGTATAGTTCAAAATTTGAATAAGTATACATTATTTCTACGATTACAAAATTCACTAGATACAATGATTATTGATAGTCAAAACATGCTATCCCTCTTAAATAATATCGAAGATTCAATATTATTCGCTGAACTCAATATAGTTCATAGTACTATATTGTCAATTGATGAATTAGAAAAATTAACAAAAATAATGTTTTCTCTTTACAAAAATGGATTACCAGTTTTTGAAAATACTCACTCATATTATAAATTATTAAAAACAGAAATACCTCTCAGGTATAAACATCTCAATTTAAGAATTGATTTCAAAAACCAAATACTACAGTCAGAGTATGTTGAAATACCATTCTTTTATAGACAACCCCACGAAACACAATATACTTTCGAAATACCAGCTTTTGAAAGTATTGTACAGAAATTCCCAGTTGAAATTCAACAAGGAGAAATTCTAATTCAAAAATTACAATTTAGAAATTTAGATGTTCCAGAAACAATCACTTTTGCTGAAAAAACTATCGAGCAAGATTTGAAATATATAATAATACTAATAAAACTATTGCAGTAACATTATTTGAACCTTTTCCTTGTAATCCAATACATGAAGAAAACTTTGAATTTTATCACGCAGAAGACTTATTACCAAAAATAAGCCCCTGTAAACAAAAGAAAATTTCGGAAAAAATTCGAACAGATCACATGAACAAAGAGACGCTATATTAATGCTATGTAAAAAATAAAGTGACATTTTCTACGACGAAAATAAAACGCTTAAATTCACTAATGTGATTAAACATGAAATAAAAACATCAGATGAAATTCCCATTCATACAAAGTCATATAGATTTCCATATTGTCAGCAAGAAGTTCAAAAACAAATCGACAAAATGTTAAAAGATGGAATTATTAGACCTTCAATATCTCCATGGAGTTCACCTATTTGGATAGTTCCTAAAAAACTAGATGCTTCAGGAAAAAGAAAATGGAGAATCGTAGTGGATTATAGAAAAAGGCAAATGTCAATATTTCTCAACTTCAGATTTGGCATCTGGATTTCATCAAATTGAAATGAATCCAAACTCGATTCAAAAAACAGCTTTTAATGTTGAAAATGGACATTACGAATACCTTCGTATGCCCTTCGGTTTAAAAAATGCTCCAGCAACATTCCAGAGATTTACAAAATAAAATCTGTCTTGTATACATTGATGACATTATAATTTTCTCTACATCACTTCAAGAACATATTTCCAATCTAAATGAAGTTTTTTAAAGATTGCGTAACGCAAAACTCACTATTCAGCTAGATAAATCTGAATTTTTAAGAGAAAATGTTGAAACAAAAGTGATTGGTTCCGTGTTTTCGTATTCTGGGATTTTTCAGTGGCGTACGTAATTCAATTTTTCAAAAATAAGTTTTTCTCGATTTTGTTCATTACCATTTCATTGTGGACTAGTGCATTATATGCAGGGTGCTCACCGATTGTGAATTTTTGATATAAATCTCTTGGAATGTGAAATTGTTAATTTCACTGCTTGATGTGGCAGGACTCATTATAGGAAATGAAAAGAGAAATTTTACAGGGTATTCAGAAATAATTGAATTGCTAGTATTATTAATTTTCTGAACTTAGTTAAGTGAACCGTTGCTGACCTCCCACTCTCTGTATTTTTTTACTGGTACACGTATATAGTCATTGAAAATAACGAAAGCGATTAAATCTATTCTATAATCATTGAGTTCAGTTTGAGGTTTGGTATTCTTTGATTTTTTGAGAAATATTCACTTGATGGAATATGGCTTGGAAACACAGTTATGAAATAGATCCAAATCATCTGAGAGTACATGAACTAAATTATGAGTTGATAATTCGAGATGTTGTTACTGACAAAGTAGACAGCTCTCAAACGAAAATATTTAAGACGTGAGATCAAAAAAGATATCGCTAGACCAGAAATAGTTTAGGTAACCCCAGATTTTGATTTCGAAGTAGAAAAATTGGAGATTGATGAAAGTATTAAATCTATTACTGAAATTGCTGACAACTTTGATGGAGGTAACCTTGAAACATACAATCGTCTTCACAGTAGAATAAACCATGTACTCGGGAGACTTCATCGTATTCCAG
Organism: Zygogramma bicolorata; assembly: GCA_032362365.1. Classification (NCBI taxonomy): domain Eukaryota; kingdom Metazoa; phylum Arthropoda; class Insecta; order Coleoptera; family Chrysomelidae; genus Zygogramma; species Zygogramma bicolorata. The sequence continues at coordinate 165,216 of JAVJAQ010002744.1, forward strand.
AAGGAAGCAAATCTGAAACTTCAAACTATAGGGGTGATAATATTGTGAAAGTATCAGTGGTATTAGATGATTTGGAAGAGGCTAGAGAAAGATGGTGAAATACAAGGTAGTTCTCAGTCCAGTTTGCAACCTCCTTCCTTGAATAATATTCAATCCAAGATGATTCCACTATATAAATGGGGGGTAACGTTTGATGGTAATGCTGCGAAGTGTTCCGTAAACTCATTTCTGCAAAGAATTGAAGAACTTCGAAATGCTGGAAATTGTAGCAAAAATGATCTTTACCAATCTGCTGTAGTTTATTTGAAGGAATTGCTAGAGAGTGGTATCGTTCACAAGTTAGACATAATAGGTTTAATAATTGGGATTAACTACAAACTTGTTTACGTCAAGATTTCGTTCCTTCAGATTACGATGATCAACTTTGGCAAGAAATTCAGCATAGAACACAGGGTCAGGATGAAAAAGTTGTCATATTCATTTCCATTATGGAAAATCTTTTTAGTGGCTTGGTCGATCCTCCATCAGAGGAAAGAAGATTGAAAATAATTCGTAATAATTTATTACCAACGTTCCAGTCACACTTAGCATCACAGAATATCACCGAGGTTCCTACTTTGACTAGACTATGTAGATCACTTGAAGAAGCCGCGCAGGTTCAAAAGGAGTTTCATCCCCCTTTGAAATCTGTTTCATCTTTAGAACCCACTTTAACTTATGACTCAGTATCTAGTGTTGATGATCCAATCTCTAGTGTTGGTAATGCGACGTGCCAAAATTGTTATTTCCACTCGAATAATACTTATCGGCAGCAAAATTCTCAAAATTCAGGTAGCAAATATAATAAAAGCTCGAGTAATTTCCTGTAATTCGCCAAAACAATAAAAAACCATCACCTGTTATGCAAATGGCTGGTATACAATGTTGGAATTGTGAAGAAGTGGGACACCCTTCAGCGTGACTGTAGAAAACGTGTACCTACTTGCCATGGATGTGGGAAGTTGAACGTTATTCGTCCAAACTGTCCAGTGTGTAAGAAAAAGGGAAAGTAGGGAGACACTCCGTGGGTCGGTGTCCTTCCTCAGTATTACAGACCTACAATGGCAATTCCAAGTCACACTGGTCGAATTGGTTGGATACTGTTGGTAAATTTTACAGATCTAGTCATACTGAAAACCATATAATATTTTCGGAAAAAGAGAATTATAATAGACCATATATTCCAATAAAAATATTTGGTAAGTCTGTTATTGCGCTACTTGATAGCGGTGCCAGTCGCTCAGTTATAGGAGGGCCCGGTATGAAATCATTGAAGATTTTTGGCTCTGAAATAAAATCATATTATAATACATCAATCGGTACAGCTGATGGCAAATTGCAGGAAATATCAGGTATGGTGGTTTTACCTATTCAAATCAATGACACTGTAAAACTTTCTAAACTAACTCTGGGTAGAACCAATCGTATCGTTCATCATATAGACACTGGTAACGCAGAACCAATTAAGCAAAGAGCACATCTTATGTCTCCTTATAAACTTGAGATACTCAACAAGGAATTGGATTCCATGTTACAGCTTGGTGTGGTACGTCCATCTAAAAGCCCTTGGTCAAGCCCAGTCTTGTTGGTAGAAAAATCTGACGGCCGTTCTCGATTTTGTTTTGATGGTCGAAAGCTGAATAACGTTACAAAAAATTCGCATATCCCCTTCCTCTGGTAGACCAAATTTTGAGTTAATTGGCAGGTGCCCGTTATTTGAGTAGTATCGATATGAAATCCGCATTCTGGCAGATCCCGTTGTCACCAGAATCGTGTGAGAAGACAGCATTCGCCATACCAGGGCGTGGCTTGTTTGAATTTGAGGTAATGCCCTTCGGTTTATGTAACGCTGCTCAAACTCAGCAGAAACTGATGGACTCTTTCCTCGGACCTGAGTTGGATCCATTTGTATTCGTCTATCTGGACGATATTATCGTGGCTACACCTTCTTTCCAGCATCACTTAGACATTTTGGATTCGGTTTTCGAACATTTGAAAGCTGCTAATTTGACAGTTAATATAGAGAAGTGTAAGTTTTGTCGAGACTCCTTGAAATACCTTGGATTCATCGTCGACCGCGAAGGTCTCAGGACGGATCCTGATAAGGTGCAGGCCATGCTCGATTACCCTGTTCCAAAAACAGCCACAGAAATAAAAAGGTTTATTGGTGTCTGCAGTTGGTACCGTAGGTTTGTGAAAGACTACTTATCGATCACGGCTCCCATTACCAAGTTACTGAAGGGTCGCAGGAAATCCCAAAATATATGCTGGGATGAGGATGCGCAAAGGGCATTCCTCGAAGTTAAACAAGCGCTGGTCTCAGCTCCAATTTTAGCTGCACCTGATTTCACAAAAACATTTTATGTGCAGTGCGATGCCTCGGATGTTGGTCTAGGATCTGTCTTATGTCAGAAAGTCGGGGAGGAAGAAGTGGTCATTGCATTTGCCTCTAGGACTTTGACAGATGCTGAAAAAGAGTTTTCAACAACTGAAAAAGAATGTCTGGCAGTTATTTTTGGTGTTGAGAAATTCCGCCCATATATTGACGGAGTTCATTTCGTTGTTATAACGGACCATCAGTCCCTGTTATGGCTGAATAACCTCAAAAACCCAACAGGCAGACTTGCCAAGTGGGCTGTGCGTTTGAGCCGATTTGACATAGAGATAAACCATCGGAAAGGATTATTGAATGTTATTCCTGACGCACTGTCTAGAGCTCCGGTCGAGACATGTGTTGTGAATGTGGAAGGCACAGATGTACCTTCTGATGTGTGGTATAGTCGTATGCTACGCCTGGTAGAAAATGAGCCAGAGGCTTATTCTAATTGGTGTATTCGGGAAGGACTCCTCTATAAATTTATTCCCAGTGAAATTATTATTCGTACAAATTTTCCCGAGTGGAAATTAGTGGCTCCAGAAGCTAAACGAATGTCAGTTCTCAAAGCCAATGATGACGATGCACAAGCTGCACATCTAGGTATATACAAAACTGTCAATAGAATCAAAGAACTATACTATTGGCCAAAACTCCTGAAAGATGTGAGAAAATATGTTACGTCTTGTCATACTTGCAATGAACAGAAAGTGAGTAATTCTTCAAGACCAGGATATATGGGTCAACCGAAGAAGGTGCAATATCCGTGGCAGTATATATCTGTCGACTTGTTAGGACCTTTACCTCGGTCTAAACGTGGAAATTGTTATGTTCTTCTGGTGTCTGATTATTTCACCAAATTTTGCATCCTCCACCCATTACGAAATGCGAATGCAGCACAAATTGCAAAATTCGTGGAGGATCAAGTATTCCTTGTATCTGGTTCCCCTCAAATAGTGTCGTGCGACAACGGGGTTCAATTCGCGGGTAAGCATTTTCGGGCTCTAGAGGAGGAATATGGAGTAAAAATATTCTTCGATGCTCGACACCATCCACAGGTTAATGCTGTTGAGAGAATAAATCGCGTTTTGGGAGCTGCCATTAGGTCTTATCTGAAGGATGGAGATCATCGTACTTGGGACGATGAGATTCATAAGATTGCCTTCGCACTACGTACCGCAGTGTATGAAGCAACAGGTCATACACCTTCTTTCCTAAATTTTGGCAGATATGTTCCGTCGAATGGAGGTTAGATAACGCTAAATTGAATTTAGATGTTACGGATATGAAAAGATATGGAGAAGAAATTGACCAACTGCCTCGAATGTATCTTGAAGTCCGTAAGCACTTGGCAAAGGCACATGAGAATAATGCTCGTTTGTACAATTTACGTAAGAGACCTGCAGATATCTATCATACTGGAGACTTGGTTTGGAAACACAATTATGTTCTGTCAAACAAAATTCAAAATTTTTCTGCTAAGCTTGCTCCCAAGTTCGTTCTGTGTAGGATAGCAAAAGTAATTTCCAATTTGGTCTACGAGCTCAAATATATGAATGGAAAAATTTTTTTTTTTGGTAAGTACCATGTAAAAGATCTCAAACCCTATAGAAATCAAGACTAGGTGAATTTATGCTTCAGTGAGAAAATGTAGTTTGAATGTGGCAACGAATGTTGTTGGAAGACGAGGGATGATTGTGGATGAATGAAGCATTGTAGTAACTGACACCTCAGGTTTGAATATCTGTTCTTGTTCGAGTTTTTTGCCAAACCTGCATTATTCATATTCAGTTGTGATGAATTGCCATCGGTGGAAAATGTTCCTGGCAAGCCAGAACATTTTTTATAGGGAGAGGGGGTGTGTAGCGGTTCACTTTGATGGGTTGATATTTTTCATCAGAGTAACTTATTATGAATTACCCTGTATCATTTCTTTTAAGAAGATATTTAACGTAAGATACGACCCAATATCCATGTTCATTATATTTTCAAATAAACATTCCGTTCGAAACCACCGAATGCAATCAAAATTATAGAAATATTCGAAGTACCAAGGCAGGTGAGAGTTTTTTCGGTTCCACAAAATACGAATGCATAGTTTTTCTCTCGGGTAGCGAATTCGAGCTATGAGCCCGGCGATATCCAACGAAACGAAATTATTATAGATATGATAAGATCGAATATTCTCTTTCCGTTTAGAATTTAATTCATGAAAAAGGCCGATTACCAACTTAGGTGATTATTTTTCTTTACATTTCGAAAGTTATTCGTACCATATAAATGCTGGTTATATGAACCCGAATAATGTATTTTAGGCCTTTTCGATTCCTCCTTTTACTTGGTTTCAACGAGCGATTTATGAGAAATTTATCGACAAGTCGTCCGTCAATTATGAATAGGATATTTTTGTGAGGAACTGATAGTCCGAGGAATACCCAGTTGATTAGAAAAACACGATTGATATTAAATAATGCCCTGGATCTCTGATAGAGAGGTGAATACGAAAATTACGTACCAACCAAATTTGTGTCTGCTGCTTCACTGTAAGTAGAATTTCCCTTTCATTTCATCTGGAAAGGAACTGCAGAATTTGTTCTGGAGAAGAATCCTTTCGAAATAGTATTTGGGTATCGAGTATCGATATTTACCATTTCGTATATTATTATTTTTATTTACCGTTGCTCAATTGAACAACCAAATGGTTTTGCTTTTAGCTTGTACCCGTTGAGTGTATCAATGTGTTGTAAACCATAAAACGGCTGTTTTTGAGTGTTCTATATACCAATTGTTATATATGTATATATTCATAAACCCAGTACTTCATAATCATTTTATGGAGACAGATTTTTTTCTGATATTGTTTACTGCTCTCAATTATTTATTCATTGAAATGGTATTGCAATTCATTCTCTACATATGCCACTTTACTAACAATAAGATTTAGTATTTTTGAAAGGTTGTTTCCTTATTGCTCTGTACGTACCCCTCCTGTCAATAATATTTTTTCATTATTGTCTGGCGCCCACTTGCTTACATACAAAAAAAAAAGAAAACTATAACGATTTTAGTAACCCACCCCCTGCTTCCGACTTCTAGAGCAGTTCGAGGCTGTGACTGAAATCCAGATCTATAAAAAAAATTATAATAGTAATAAAAATTGATTTTTTTTCACCAAAAAAAGTGTCACATCTTACTTATGTATATGGTTTGTAGGCATAATTATATTATATTACAAGCTTTGTCAACAAGTGTGTATGTACTTACGACAATAAAGCATATTTTGAATTGAATTGAACGATGACTTGTCGAAAATAAAAGAATGAGGTTACATCAACTTGCTAAAAGAAATGTAAATCATCAGTGGTGACATTTGACAAAAAAGCATTTTTTATGATTTTTGAATCAAAATTTATGTGTAACATTTTTGCCATTAATTTCAACGAAAAAATTCACCAGACAAAAATGTTTCAATTTCAATTTTCAATTGGATTCAAGTAATCGTATTCAATCGACTCATTGTGAAAAGTTGAGCTATTATACATGTTGAAGAATCATCACTCAGAGATTTATCATTATATACGTGAGTTTTTTCGATATTTTCCGAGATATATATTTCGAGAAAAACTAAAACGTGAAAAATATCATATATTCACCATCAGAAGAAGGATTGTTTGCAGACCTGGAGGCATCATTCGCAGTCAAATTGAAATTTCGTGAATGAGGTCTATCTCAACCCAGGATCCCCTTATGGTTTTGGACGCTTACGTCACTCGGTATCAACCTTTTTTATCTCTCTATAGGACACCCTTGTGCCAAACCTTCGAAGATATGCATGAGAAAAATGGCTCGTATTTAAGTAACTCACTATTATAATTGCCGAAATGAATGGGCTGTAGAGTTGGAACTGTTTCATAAATTCATGATTTGGTAGGTAATGAGTCTATCGGTTTCACTCCAGTAAAACTCGAATTTGTCAAAATCCAAAAAAAAAAAATTCTACTGACTTCAAGAAAAAGAATTTCTTTTAGCCACATAAACTTTGCTATTTGTGGTTCAAAGAAGAGTAGTTATATTTACATCCCGGACGTCCGTATCGAATATTCGTTTCAAGAATTCTGGTACCAAATTCCTTAGAACTTTCGATATTTAGCGAATACGCTGTCACTAAGATACAAAGCAACTGATTGGTTATACCTCAGCAATAGCGTATATGGCAGAAATAAGACCGACAAAAATATGGCCCCTGGTCCTTCTCGAAGCATTCACCTTGTACTGAGCCTTGAAAGCAGATACAAACTATTAGTACATTTAAATACCCATCGAAAGGTGAAAAACAGGAACACAGAGTGATACTAACTTTTCACAAGGTAACAACGTAAACGTAGAAAGAGGAACCTTCCACGTCTCCCATTTGGAAGAATTCTTCAGGACACTGTGATTATAGCACTTACTGATGAATCATTTTATTTCTCTAATCCAACAGGAAAATCTTACAACTCAAATATCTTAGAAATCATCCCATAGCACAATGCTCCACGATTACCCGTCTTGGAAGGGGAGCGAGTCAAAAAAAAACGACATACTGCGTCAACAACTTTTCCTCTATCCAGACACAGACCTCAGCATCAGCTTTTTAATGCTTTGCAAAATTAACTCACTTTTGCGGAACTACCGAAACGGAAGCAATGTATTCATTTTTTATATTCTGTGGGTCTGATTGACTTGCCATTTGATGATTTTTTCTGATGCGAATTATATTCCCTTATCAACATTGACACGAACCGGCGCAGTTTCTGTGTAGCAAAAATATTTTATTTTCGACTTTATCATCATTATACAGTTCATGAATCATCATTCGATATTATTTTAGGTAGGTAATCGTTCAAGTAACGTATCTCAGGAGTTTATGGCTTGGTAATGCGTAGTACAGCTTATTCGATCCATCTTGGCACAGAACTAATGACGTATATGCCCAGCAATCTCTGTGAAGTGTAGTGAGATGAAAAAAAAAACACCTTTTATATGTGTTCACTGTATTTTAATTCATTTCTAGTAGGTAAGTTTGTGCCAGGATGAATTGGATAAGCTGTACATCTGCAAATTAATTCGGAAAACATCAAAGAATATGTAAAAATCGGACACTTTTCAGCGTGATAAATGAAGCTCTGTGAATCCTTTCACGTTCCAAGTGGCAGCAAACCCACTACCGACAAAACTCTGAAGTTGATCTTAATAATCCGTCTATTTTTCGTTTTTTTTTTTTTGTGGAACGCTCAAACAGTCAGAGTTTTTCAGTTATTTTTGAAATAGGTATTGAGAGGTCCCAAAACGTATACAAGTGAACAGGGTTCGTGCATTTCAACGTCGAATCAAGTTGACCGACACAGTTGTCAACTATCTTCGAGTTATCCACATCACTATAAACCGTGACCACCAAGGAAAAAAAATCCGGACGAGAATAAAAAAAATGGCTTCTCATTAACCGTCGATAGTCAACATTTGGATTCTAGTTGCTGCCAATTGAAAGATATAAGAATAACTCATTTGAAGTAGAATTTTCATTGAATCTATTTCTCATCCCTATGACAGTGTGAGGAATATTCGCGATTGGATTTTATTCACATTCCAGAGTCGATGTTCACACTTTCAATACATCCGGAAACGTAAAGGCCACCCACCACATACCGGTATGTTGTTTTCTTGAATTATAAGACTCCTCAATTTCTCTCTGTGAGAATATGTGAAAGAGTAGTTACCATAGCATCTAGGTGTTCTATTTTGGAATAGTCTCTATACCTTTTTAAGGCCCTGGTTTCCTGGCTACCTATTTCAATTCGGATATCTTCATAACAATATACGAGGAATTGCTTTGATATATTATATTTCTACCAACCGGTTTGGTCGTTTACTACCTGATTTATGACCTAAAAATTCTGTACCAAAGGGCACCTATACCATTTGATGAATACAGTCAGAAAGCTCTACCATCCATCCTGGGACGAGACTGGGAAGACATCCTTGGGGAAAATAGGGAAAAATCGTCATCATTTGAATCTGAATTACCTGAATGAGACAGACTGGACCAATCTCTATTAAAAAATATACACTTCAACTCATATCATTTCGTACGACTTCCTATGATTCCACCAGTCGGAATAACTTCCGTATTATATTGATCATCAGAAAGTGAACTTCCAACCTCCACTTTGAATTTGTGAATTCAAAGGAACCAGTATTAAGTATCGTGAACTATTTACAATAGATCCTAGGCTCATAAGTAGTGTAAAGGGCAATCCTTCAGTATGTATACAGAATGATCTGAGTATGATATATTTCTCAAATCATCACATTCATAATTATCGAGCTAAATCAGTATAGCAATGGCTACACTTAAAGCATTACGATTCATAGTCGATAGTCGTAGCCAGTTCAGAGTCCAAGCACATGTGATCAACCTGAGAAATTATTCATTATATACCTGTATTTTCAAGATAAAATTGTTTCATCTTTCCACTCCCCAAACTCCCCGATCCAGCAGAATAGTGAAGAACGTTGTACCAATATATTAATATTTTTGCATCGCTCTTGTTGCTTCGTTTGATTTCTGACCTATACAAAGTATCATTTAAGATTAATTCATTTCAGTTGGTGACACGCTGCCACTCTATTTGTTGTGACTCTATTCTTCATGTAGACTTTTAGCTAGGTCCCGCAAATATTCATGAGCATATTTTGGTTGTTCAAATTGTGCATCATCATCATGTGTTATTCAGTAATTTAGGATATTCCAGGAATTATTCGATGTCGGATGGGATTGGAGATGATTGTTCTTTATTTGATTATGATAATAAAATAAATTGACTCTCAAATATTCCTTAGATGCATCTCCAAATCAGGAATCATAATTCTAATAATATTTTCAGATCCACTGCCTCATCAGGAAATATAATCAAGATGCAGTGCGGCTGTGAGGCCCCCTTCTATGGCCCTTCTTTCACTACAGCCTGTCCAGGAAGCAGTTTCTTTTTCTTCATGTCTTTAGTGGACGCTATAATCAGGAGTATGTGTGACCTGAATGATCCATGTAATAGAGTACGTCCAATAACAAAACCAGAATTTGAGTACGACTATATTGTGGTTGGTGGTGGAAGTGGAGGAGCCACGGTTGCAGGAAGATTAGCAGAAGCTGGAAGACAGGTAAGAGAAGTGAAAGTTTTTTTTTCTTATTTTCACATACTTATGTAAATGAATGGGTGGAGAATCATCTGAAAGTATTCTGAAAATGAACCCGTTCTTCGAGACTCAGTAAATGGAACAGATCCGTTTAGAGATGCGAACAGTGAGGAGAGGTCCAGTGGTTTGGTTTTCTTTGAGGTCATTCTTCTGGTATTCGAAGGAACGAATTCATTTTGTTTTCAGAAATCGTCAGCAATGAACTTTACGTTCATGTTATATCGTACTGACTGAAAATGATTCAAAAATAACGAGGTTGGCATCAACACCTATCCTTTGAACTTAAAATAATAATACATATTTTGATCATTGCCTGCAGTTTCATTTGAAGATTATACTGGTCTGTGAAAACAATTGACAAACTCAACTCATAAGTTGACAGGCTTTGCAATTGAAGGGACTACGGGGACAGCCATACCATTGTCACATCGGAGATGGACTCAACACTAACGACAAGAAAATATAACACAGAAATTGGATTATCAGGCCTCAACATAACTGTCTCCAGACCTACGTGATTTGCAAGTAATTTTTCACAGATTCAGTGTGAGTGGCTCTCGACCATGTTCCCACAACTGGATTTTACCTTCTATATGTGGACATCATTTCTGTAGACGCATAAACTTAACCTGACCACCCCACTCTGTTTCGCGAATGAGCTAAAGATACAAACAAGACTTACCCTAGAGTATCCAAGATTATTATTCTGATTCATCCGCAGAAGGCATTATTCGTTGCTCGAATGCATTCAACAATGCTCCTTGTTGTCTGGGATCGATTCAAACTCTAATTGTATATTTATGCAATTGAAATCTGTCAGAAACTCACAAGAATAAATGACGTGATGTACAGGATTCAATGTAGTCACAGAGCAAAAATGAAGGTCGTACACCTAGGAAGACTCAAACGTTACAATGGGGATAATGAGATATTGTTTGATCAGGACCATGAAAATTTAAAGGGGGATAATGTTGAGAAATTTCCTAGCGCCGACTCTGTCGCTCGTAATCGCAAAATAAATTGAGGGGTCGAAGAAAGAACGCAACAGTCCAGGAAATCTCGGCTCGCGTAAAAAATTCGATACATATCATTGAGACCTGTCTGAAAGATTCTCCATAGGCGTAGGCATGTATAAATAGGGATATATTTCATCGTGATGGGAAGTTTTGATCAGAGTTCTGAAGTGATTATATTGTATTGTGATAAAATGCTGTTGAAAAATTAGTTAAGTGCTATTTGGAGTTTTGATAAACGTACTCAAGGAAATATCTTAACAATATCTATAGAAGAGGGACAAGTCTCCGACCTTCCACGATGTTCCAGCGAAGTGAGAGATTCGTGACCTGAGAATCACTAACGAGACGGATTCCTCTTTTTTGAGTTTTTGAGTAGAATCGAGAAGTTTCAATGATGATTTTGGTGCCGAGCACCATACATGAGAACTATATTCCAAGAGAGGTCGTATTTCGTCGCACGGAATAGAAATCCCAGCTGTATGGTTTTTCTATAAGAGATCATTACTTATCGTGATTCCTAGCATCGAGATACTTGCCTTCCTAGAAATAGTTACTTCTGACATCTGAATATTGAAAGAGGATAGATCGGCTTTTTGTGTGAAGAGACATACCTGGGTTTCCCCGGCATCGAACCACACCAAGTTGATGTTACCCCATTCTATTCTGTACTGTCCTCCGCGAAACTATGCAATGAACAACATGTTTTCTTCAGCAGATCGTTGATATAAAGCAGAAACAAAGTTGACGCCAGAAGTGAACCCTGTGGAACACCTGCATTTATTGGGAGAATATCAGATGATACTACATCATCAACCACAAACAGCGACCTATCAGACAAGAAACAAGAAAAACACAAGATGTTTCCACCGGTGAATCAATGATGTGAAGCAGAAACAAAGTGGGCGCAAGAACTGAACCCTGTGAATCAGCTGAATTTTTTGAGAGACTATCAAACCATACCCCATCAACAACCACGTATAGCAACCTATCAGATAAGAAACTCTTCAAAAAATCACACAATCGTGAAGGTTACCCATGGGACAGTTTAGGAGACCCTGATGCCAAACCCGATCAACGCCTCAGAAATGTCGGGTGCAACAACTAACATTTCTCCGAGTTTTTCGATGGAATGCTGCCAAATATATGAGAAATACGCCAATGAGTCACTGCTTGTCGATCTTTGTTGGCAAAATCCGAATTGTCGATAATTGATTATTCCTGAATTATCCAGCTATTCAGTAGGCTACATATTGATTGCTTTTCCTATAAATTGGGATGAAATAGAAATCAATGCAAATGGCCTATTTTTTCAAGGTAGAGTTTTCTTCCCTTTTCTATGTACTAGCTGAACTCTGGCTGTTCAAGTTATACGAAAGGATGAACAATGCGCAAAGTACCAGTATCAATTCGGTCCTCACTGGTATCAAGTCGGGGGCACACACTCTAAGAACAAAGCCTTGGATACCATCAGATTCGCAAGCCTTATTTATATTCAGGTTCATCAATTTTTTTTAATTCCGTTGATGGAAAATCATTTCAGGCAAATGATTTTCGACAGGCATGATATTCAGGAGTTCTTTTCCCGAGGGGTGCGAAATGGAATTTCCAGCAAACATATTAGCAAATATATTCGCTTTTTGGTGGGCAGTGGTGGCTTATGATCCATCCTACTACGAGTTTCATATGATAATCTATGCATTTTATCATTTCAGACAGATTCAACTTGACAGATAAATTATCAAGACTTCTTTTTCGAACTCCGCGGCCTTGATTCAAAATGATCTGTCGAATTAGTTCTTCAGTACATTCGGTGGATATGCCAGTCTAGAGAGCTGGATGACTTGATTTGTGAAAAATGTGCGTTTCGAACTTTTAGCTTGACTTGAGGGCTATTCAGAAATTTTCTCAAGCAAGCCAGACTTTTGTTGAAGGAATAGGCGACAAGTGCTCGAAACCGTTTTCAGGGGAGTTGTAACGGGAGGCATGGCGAAAATATTCGATAAGAGAAAAATTAAATATAAAATACAAAAAACTTCGGAAGTTGGTAGAATGATGACCTGATAACTTTTCGATTCAAACTCATACTGACACGCCGAAAAATGGTAGAACTTAATGCTGGACGAATGCATAAGACCATAATGACGATAATGATATAAATATCTTACTACTTTCAACAGCTACAGTAGCATTTTCCAATAACTACAATATACCCTTTCATGATATGATACTTGAGAACGGTTTTTTCAGGTGTTGGTTGTCGAAGCTGGAATTGATGAACCAACAGTCATGCAAGTACCCAGTATGGTTTTGGCTTTTGGTACCAACAGAGAAGTTGACTGGGGATATAAAACTGAACCAGAACGAGTTGCTTGTCGTGGTAATGAACACTTGGAATTTCAGTATGCTGGCTAAAACAAAAATTTCATTTGAATTCAAATTTTTCGAAATCCTTAATTTTTATTTCAAATAATTCAATTCACTTCGAAATGGTAGGTGAGCAATCAATTTCTGATCTTGATCGCAATCAACCGTTTGAGAAATCAGTCATTGGATCACCAGATTATCTGACTGTCATTTACATTCATCAATTTCATTTCAGTTCTACGATATTGAAATTTTGCTGAGAGGCTTCGATAGGGTGGATAATGAGGACAGTGGAAGTTGAAACCATATCATTCGAATGGAAAAATTGTTAACCAAATATCAGTGAACCTTAAAGTATTTCATAGATCATTTTGGAAAAAATATACAATTTTTCTAATTTCTCCTCAGATTTTTCATATATATATATATATATATATATATATAGATGCCTGTTAAGTTGTCACCTCCGTTAAGTTGGGTAGGTGACCTGACCTCCGGGTCAAGGGGCTGTCTGACTGATATAAAATTTGTGAATATATGATGAGGGGAAAGTCTAGAATCCATTAATCAAAAGAGGGGTAAAGATTTATTATTTTGAATTTTGGTAGGAACCGAGAAGGCGTTGTTTCCTCATCATATATAGGCATATACTTGAGATACCTTCTCCGTTGTCACCTCCTACATTGTTGCCACGTTTCGGCGGACACAACGTAGAGTAGGTCTCTAGATCATACAATAATATATAACATTTTGAGCGAACTGACATAGTCCAGTCTATGACCATTTTCGTGTGTATTCATTCCATACAGCTGCGATTTGCATGAAAATTTGGATTTAGTTTCTTTCTACCCTCTTTTTCAAAATCTACCCTGTGCCGAGAGTTGCTTTTTCCCTGGGGGTGGATGCCACCCCTCCTTGGAAGGGGGTAAAAAAATTTTCTTTGAAAATAAGTGCGGAACTTCCATAAAGTTTTTTCAGAAAGGCATTACTTTTCGACTTATTCGCGAGTGAAATTGTCGGTTTTCACGCAAAAAAACCCTTTTCCAGATTCTTATTGCGAATAACTAAAAAAAAATGAATCGTTTTTCAAGTCATTTGGAAAACCTTCATTTTTTTTCATGTAAGTTCCTAGCATCAAAATTGAGCGAGATATGCAGAGAATAATGTCGATTCCTATTTTTTCATTGGAAAAAAATAGTCAAAATCTCAACCTCTCTTCCACTTCTTTTGAAAAAAAAACGTTGCCACTTCACATTTCACTTTATTAATGTTGTTATGTTACGTTCTAAGTGTTTGACCAGTTGAAAGTAATGAGGAAAAATCATTTTCGTTGTTCAACAAAAAATCTCCTTTTTTTTAAAATATCTCAAAAACTAAAAAATTTTGTAGAGTTCAATAGAAGATGATTTTCTCTCTTCAAGCTCAATTTTTTCCAAACATAAGTACTTTCAGCTGGTCAAACACTCAGAACGTATGGAAAGAACATAAATTAAGTTCATTGTGAAGTGGCAATAATTTTTTTCAAATGGGATGGAAGACAGGGTAAGATTTTCACAATTTTCTCCAACGAAAAAATAGGAATCGACATAATTCTCCTCATACCTTGATTGGTTTTGATATTACGAACTTCCATGAGAAATAAAAATTGAGGCCTTTCAAAGGACTTCAAAATGGGTTCAATGAGATTTTTCCGAAAAATGCATTGGTTCTTGGTCATTGTACGTAGAAACTTTTCATTCTGGCAATACCAATCATTTTTCAACAACAATAATTTTGTTTGTATTGGGTATGCATACATCATGAATACACGATTACCTTTGTGAAACCTAGAGTATTGCTCACCTCAGGTTTATCGATTGATTGCATATTTCTCGAATTATTCGCAAAAAAGAATCTGAAAAAAACTTCATGAATGAAAAGTTGCTTTGAATTAGTCAATATATCGATTTCCGCACTTATTTTCGAAGAAAAATGTTTCACCCCCAAGAAGGGATGGCATCCACCACAGGGCAGATTTTGAAATAGAGGGTAAGTATAAACTAAATCAAATTTTTCCAAAAATTGGTACTGTATGGGATAAATACACATTTTACCATCATAGACTGGAGTAATAGGTGGAATATTTGAATTAGGTTTTCGATCAATCTGCATGGTATTTTCTTAGAGTTTCAATTAATAATATCTGAAAATAAAATTAGGATTTCAATGAAATATTGAAAAAAAACGAAGAGTTTCTGTGTATTCGATTTCATTGCTCAGGTTAAAAAATTATGTCTCTAACAGGTTTTTGAAGATATCTGGAAAACTTTCCCCATTTGAAACACGATTATTTCATTCATTTCATAATTTGAAAAACTATGATTGGCTTCTTCATTTGAAGAATTGATCAGCTATGGATCCAATGTTCCTGTGGAACTGTTCTATGATTTCACTCTGTCGATTTGAATTATACAAAATTCTTGATGAAATAACATAGGTAAGATTTTGATTACTCCATCAGGTCTCAACAATTGCAGTTTAACAATAAATATGCAAGCACATCCGAATTGTTGTTTAAGAAAATACCATTTCGGAGATCGTGGTTCTTTGAGTGTAATAGCCATGAAGCAGGGTATAACAAATTCAGTACTTTCTGCACGGATCTCAGAATCTCTTCATCATCTCTTCTATTCCTGTATTCACAGATAATTGTCTTTGGAATGTTCCGACGTTTCTGTTCATAAAATACATCAAAATGGTTAATGCAATGATATATATACTACACTGTTCTTTTTAGAATATGGTTGATCACAGGATCAATCAAAGATTAAGAATTGAGTGTTATTGGTGACCAATCCTCCCTGTGATAATATAATGAGCGAATTTCTAATAGCGTGTATATCCTGGAATATTTTTAACCGAATGTAATGTGTGAAAAATTCCGCTCTGATATTTGTTTTTTCAATTTTTGAAGGTGACATTGCCTCATAAGTCAGTTATATATCTTTATTTTATTCAAATATGCAAGTTATTGAAGTTGAAACGAATTTTATCGAAACGTTGTATCCTCTGGAATACACGTATGAGATTCTGAAAACTTCATATAAGATTTCGCAGAAAACAATATATTTCAATCACTAGCTCTCGAAAAAATATATTCATCAAAAATACTTCGTTTCTAAACCCTACAGATATCAAATTATTTCTATACTGATTCGACACAATTTTCTCTCTCTACCTCAGATATGCAATTCTTTCGATGAGAAAACTATGGTAGAACTAGTTTTTGTCGGATGCATCATGTGAACTGTCATAAAATCAATAATGAATACTAAATGTCCCAGTGACTCTTTCGTAATTTCCTCCCGCCGTCAGTATATATTTAATGGAATGCTCTCAGCTATCATAAGAAGATACATTGGAATATTTTTTTTTCTGAATTTACAAAAACTGCTATGAGTGCATCAAGTATTTAAGACTGAAGTAGAAAAAATGAAACGTATGAAATCTCATTGTTGACTGGAGTATTCCAAACTGACCAGTAACTTTTTGTTCATTGAAATGAATATGTTTGTTTGTTTCTTTGTTTATATGTCTCTAGTAGACTGGAAAACTGCCGAATTCGATTGTCTGAAATTTATGGAATATTTTCGAGAAAGGTTGGTTGGGTGGCAGGATTTTTTTTAACAATTGTTTCCTTGCGGGCGTTTCGAATTTGATTAAATTATCCTTCGGGGCTCTGTAACAAAGAATTTTCATAAATATACCTCCCACAAAACTTTTATGATTGTCATCATCTCTATTTTACGAGAAATGATGAAATCCTAATCAAATTACTCGCAAAAAAAAAGTTTTTTCTTGTTTAACTTATAACTATATTAAAAACCATCATACATATCAGACACATGATGAAAAAAACATTGTAACAACAAAATTTTTGTAGACAAACAACCAACACAAACAAAATGAAACAAACGAATAACTTCATGTATGATTCCCATAACGTGGTGTTTGTTTTTATCAATGACAGAAAGAATGGGACTTAAAATGGGGGGAATTATTTAGGTATTTTACTAATCAAGTGTTTTGGAGTTCGAGGATATGCATCATCTCGCTAAGAAGTCATTTGGATGTAATAAATATGGTTGAACATCTAGAAGAGTTGGATGATCAAAATCAATCATGCATCTATGCTGCCCTTATATTCTATGAGGGCTGTGCGGTTTTTCATATTTATTTTCTTAGAGTGTCTCATGTGTTCTGAAATACGTATTTCAAGAAACCGTCCTTTTTGACCAACAGGTCAAACAGGACGGTACTGGACAGCTTCCACAATGAAATTTGTACATTTTGTTGGATTGTATGTCTTGTGGTGTTTAATTTTTTTATTTTGAGAAAAAGTTCTTTCCAACTGTATTTTCATCTGAGAAAGCCACTTTCATTCGTTCGTTACTGAGAAGCATTCCAAGTTTTTCAGATGAATTTTCTATGAATGAATAATTCAGCGTTATCGGATAGATGAAGCCATTCATTTGTTTCATGTCGTTTATGTTGGTTGTTTGTCTCTAAAAAAATTGTTGTGGAGGTTTCTTTTCATTTTCATTTATGTTAATGAGTGATATGTCCGTTTGTTTTTGAAATGTTTATGAGGTTAAAACGAAAAAAAAAACTTTTTCGGTGAGTATTTTGGTTGAGAATTCATCATTTCTTCGTTAAATTCAAACTTTAATTGTGGGAGGTATATTTATAAAATTTCATTGTTACAAAGCCTAGATGAAATTTCTTGAATTCGAAACGTCAGCAAGGAAACAATTGATTTTTTTTTATAAAAATTGATCTTATTACCAAACCGACCTCTCTCGAAAATGATTATTAGATCACTAAACCATTCAAATGTTTACGGAATATGTTCGACAGATTTTGAGGATTTTTGAAGTACTCCGAGCCATTTTCATCAAGATGGCAGATCCAAGATGGCGAACGAGTTCCGTAATTATGGTTCGATTCGATTCAAAATTGGAACGGAACGGAACGGCATGCGTTGCAATGAATATGAAGAAAACAAGTCATCAATATAATCACCGGCTCTGGAAACTGAAATAAAATCGGACCCTCATCATATAGCATGGCAGCCATATCGATCACTACCATTACTCAAAAAAACATTCATGATACAATCCATGAAACTTCTTTTAAAATAATTTTTGAATGATAAATATTTTTCATACGTTCACCATTTGAACAACGGACTGGACAAAATAAAATATTTTTCCTAGCCCCATAAAGATTTATATCTGTATAAAGATTCCTTAAATGAAAAACGTGAGGGTGCATGCGCTTGTTATATTATATATTGCAGGCACCCCACGTTTTTTGTTGAAGGAATCTGTATGGGAATTGAAAAAAGTCATTAATACTTTTCAGTCTCAAAAACATGGTATATTGAAACATATCTAGTAAATGATAATTATTTTCTGCTTTTCAGTCTTGTGTCGGGTCTACGAAATCTTGCAATGATTAGAGCTTAGCCCAAAAATTCTCACATACCAATTTTGAATGGAATCGAACAATAATCACAAAATTCGTCAGTCGTCTTAAATTTATGAATTAAAACAAAACATTCGTAGTCCCCGACCCCGAAAGCCACCACACACAAATTTTGAATAGAATCGAACCATATTCACGAAAATCGGTCGCTATCATAGAGTAACAATTTCTTTTTACCCAAATACAAATTTTGTTATGCATTGTCAGCCACTTCTGAGCTATTGGCAAAATTTCTAGTATCTAGCTCATCAGGAAGTTTAAAATCGATCACAAAATTCCACTCGAATAATTATATGTAATGAAAATATGGTGATTAAATATCAGAGGATACTTTTGGAGAAATATGGCGTAATGAATTGACACCAGAAATATGAACACTTGACAAGTTTCAAGTCAATAGGAAAACTAAAAGTGGGTCAAATGTCACTTGCAATATTTCCCAGGTAACAGGTAGGTAGAGAGAGAAACCGATGAACCGAGGAATACGTCAAAAAAAGCAAGTCAAGAAAGCATTATGGTCGTGGAATTTACTCATCCGTAATTTGGTGCTGCCATCTCTATTTATGGTGAAACGGTGTTGATGTTTCCTGCATTGGAAATATTCTCGCGAGAGAATATCTGGCCAGATAGGTCCTACAGGTTCCAAGGATCATCATATCAAAAATTTGTCTGGAGGTCACTAGGACCCCTTTTTACCAACTCAAAAAGTTTTTAGTTCAACCGTATATCACTGGCGCTAGCGTCGCATACATTTAAAGTTACATATTTGACGCTGTCACCTCTGTTAATCAGCGGATATGCAGTCACCTCCGAAAATGGCAACATTGCATTTTCTTGGTTCCAGGTCGAAAGTTCTCTCGCGAGAATATTTTCAATGTAGGAAACATCAACACCGTTTCACCATAAATATTCATGACAGCACCAAAATACGGATGAGTAAATTCCACGACCATAATGCTTTCTTGACTTGCTTTTTTTGACGTATTTCTCGGTTCATCGGTTTCTTGCTCTACTTACCTGTTAGTGAGCAAGTTCAAATAAATACCCAACAAAACAATTAATCCAGACCATAGATACCTAAAAAAAATATAATTGGATTCGCTAGTATGGAAAATAGTCGAATGCCATGAAGGCAGAAATGGTTGTTTGGGGAAATTTTTATAAAAGTAAAATTCGACGCGCCAAAAGATGCTGAAAGATGGAATAAGACCTTCTCTCAACTTGGGTAATAGATGGATGGGTTCAAGGCGAACGGTCCATGGATGTTAATAAAATACTTAGGCAGAGATGATAGATTTTTTGGGTAGTGAAACAATATTACATTTATTACCGCAAAAATGAAGACAACACAAATAGGCATAGAGTCGTAAACAATAAATACATGAGGCAATTATTAATACGATCCGAGAATCATGGTGCAAGTGACATTTGACCCACTTTTAGTTTTCCTATTGACTTGAAATTTGTCAAGTGTTCACAATTCTGGTGTCAATTCACTACGCCATATTTCTCCAAAAATATTCTCTGATATTTAATCACCATGTTTTCATTACATATAATTATTCAAGTGGAATTTTGTGATCGATTTTAAACTAACTTACCGATGAGCTAGATACTAGAAATTTGGTCAATAGCTCAGAAATGGCTGACAATGCATTACGAAATTTGTATCTGGGTAAAAAAGAATTGTTACTCTATGATAGCGACCGATTTTTGTGAATATGGTTCGATTCTATTCAAAATTGGTGTGTGGGGGCTTCCGGGGTCGGGGACTACAAATGTTTTGTTTTAATTCATGAATTCAAGCCGCGGACGAATTTTGTGATAATTGTTCGATTCCATTCAAAATTGGTATGTGGGAGTTTTTGGGGTAAGCTCTAATCATTGCAAGATTTCGTAGACCCGACACAAGACTGAAAAGCAGAAAATAATTATCATTCACTAGATATTTTTCAATATACCATGTTTTCAAGACGGACTGAAAAGTATTAATGAATTTTTTCAATTCCCATACAGATTCCTTCAACAAAAAACGTGGGGTGCCTGCAGTGTATAATACAACATGCGCATGCACCCTCAAGTTTTTCATTCAAGGAATCTTAATACAGATATAAATCTTTATGGGGCTAGGAAAAATATTTTATTTTCTTTAGTCCGTTTTTGAAATGGCGAACGTATGAAAAATATTTATCATTCAAAAATCATTTCAAAAGAAGTTTCATGAATTGTATCATGAATGTTTCTTTGAGTAATGATAGTGATCAATATGGTTGCCATGCTTTATGATGAGGGTTCGATTTTATTTCGGTTTCCAGAGCCGGTGATTAGGTATATTAATGACTTTTTTTCTTCATATTCATTGCAACGCATGCCTTTCCGTTCTGTTCCAATTTTGAATCGAATCGAACCATAATTAGGGAACTCGTTCGCCATCTTGATGAAAATGGCTCGGAGTACTTCAAAAATCCTCAAAATCTGTCGAACATATTTCGGAAACATTTGACTGGTTTAGTGATCTAATAATAATTTTCGTGAAAGGTTGGTTGGGTAATAAGATCAATTTTTATAAAAAAAAATCAATTGTTTCTTTGCTGACGTTTCGAATTCGATAAGTTTTATCTAAGCTCTGTAACAATGAATTTCTATAAATATACCTCCCACAAATAAAGTTTCAATTTAACGGAGAAATGATGAATTCTCAATCAAAATAGTCACCGAAAAAGGTTTTTTTCTCCAAATGACATTAAAAGCGGCCTTTCAATGACACTTGGCAGGCTTAGAAGTTGTACTTTTAATGCCTATGCAGAAAATGTCCACTTTTACTGCCTAGGTAGAAATAGTTCGTTGCTAGGCAACCTTCCAAGTGATAATTTAAATCAAACTGGTTATTAAAATTGACAATGACATTAAGAAAACTCAAAATGATGCTTATGATAGTGAACTGGTTTTATTGCAATAAAACTACAAACTACAACACGAAATTTTTATTTATTAGATATATTCATGGTGAATTGTGAACAATTATTTAATACAATTGAACTCTGTCCACTTCCCTCCTTTCCAGTGAAATTAACATCTTTAGTATCCACACTTGATACTGTGACGGGTTTTCCTGGGTGTAAACCCGCACAAGTGACGCTACGGATAGATTTACAAATCTTTTTGTAAATTACAAATCGTTTTGTAGATCAATGCCTCGAGCGCCAGTTTTTTTACTTGGTATGCTCCAAATTCCCGGATAGCAATCAGATGGAGGTATCCAGAGGTCAGATAATTGTGACAACGGCAGAGTACTAATTGATGTAGGCTTTAATTACACCAATTTGCATCTGAATACCGTTTGCTATATGAGAGTTCTCGAAAGTATTTCGTTTCTACTTTCTTGAGACACTTTTGTACACACTTGAGAGGTATTTCAGGTATTTCGTTTCTACCTCTCGACACACTTTTATTTCACTGATTTGTTTCCTGAAAATAGGTTGGAGAAAATAACGACCAACGATGTTCAGAAATACGAGTTTATTATATACTATCAACAATATTAAGTATTAGAGTTATAAAAACGGGGTTGGCAACAATAATAAACGGTATATAAACTTTGCGTTTGAACTGCACAGGGTCACTGAATTCGGAATTTGGTCGGTAAACGGTGAGTCGATACTTTAAAAAGAAAAACTATGAAGTGTTGGCAGGTGAAATGTTTCGGAGCGGTAACTACGATAATCGGAAAAGAAGTTGTATATTTTGAATTAACTAAACCTGGTTCTAAATGGCACTCAGAAACAGCAGAAGGCTGAACTGGCAAGAACCCAAAATAAAGATAAAACAAAATGATTGGTTCTAATTGGCACTCAGATACAGCGGAAGGCTGAACTGGCAAGAACACAACCAAATGTAAAATAAAACAAATTTTCTGAATTCCACAAAAATGATTGGTTCTGAATGGCACACAGATACAGCAGAAGGCTGAACTGGCAAGAACACAACCAAATGAAATATAAAAGGAATTTCTCGAATCACACAAAAATGATTGGTTCTAAATGGCACTCAGATACGACAGACGGTCGAACTGGCAAGAACGCAATCAGAACTAATTATTTCAAATAACAAATCAAGTGTCAGACTGTCGGATCTAACCTCAAAATGAATTTCGGTCGGTTTGTTTAAAACGGTCGGTAAACAAATTTCGGAGCAACTAGGAACACAAGTAACTATCTGCAAGACTGAATCTTCACGAATGAATGAATCGAATGAAATGGATCCCGGTAGTCCTCAGAGTCGGATATTTATACCCGCCGAAAATCTGAAAAGTAGTGGAATTCAAATGACAGAGAGCACTGAGGAATTTCATAAAAACTACCGTCGGTTTGGCCAGTTTCAAATGTTTTTCAATATAAGGTAAATTGAAAAACTCGGTAAAGAATGTGTTTTTATATTAACGGTAGCAAACTAGGCTGATAAGATACCCGAAATGATAAATATTTTACTCGGAAATATTATTTTCGAATTCTTTGAAACATTTCACTTCTCAACAAATTATGATCAAAATATTGCACAAGACATTTTTTTGAATCTGGAGATTTGATCACACTCACAATTCTACGGCTGAAAATTACCAACTTCATCAGGTTTTCCTAGAAAATAACATGCCCAATTATGAAAACACAGTTCTGAATCTTTCCTACTTATTATCTCAAGATTCTATGCAATACATCATTCATTTCAGATAGGTGGAATAATCAAACCTTATTCAATATGAAAATAGGCCAACCCCAAACGCATGAAAGAAAATACATATCAAATACGGAGATGAACAACAATGAGCAGAAAATCATTCTATGTCACTAAATCATAAGCCAAACGGAATAAAAATGAAATGATCAATCAAAATGTTCACGGATAACATCATTCATTAAAAATAAATCAATAATACTTCTAGCACTCTATCATATACCATATCGAATAAACCCAATTGCTGAAACGGAATCTATATACAACATATATTAGCCAGGTCAGTCGACTTTATTTACAAACCTTATTACTGAAAATAATGACTTCATTACAATACTCCGGAAACGCCAGAAAATATTTTATTGCCGATGTTCGACTTATTGGCTAGCGAGTCCTGAATATAGCCCTCCGCGACAGCGGAAGACTTCCATCCTCCATGTTGCTTCAACATTGTTATGTCCCCACCAGAATGCACCAGCAACGTGGCCGAAGTTCTGCGAAAGCAGTGCCCGGTATACTCTTTCGCATGGGATAGTCCCAGAAAAGTAGCAATTTCTTCTGGCATTTTACCGAATTTGTGAATGCCAATGAATTGATGATGTGCTTTACCGTTCGCATACTTATAGAAGAGACGCCGATTATTTAAATTCGAGGGTCTGGAGGCTGCATATTTTCTGTAAACGCTTAAATATTCCGTTACTACAAAAGATCTTGATCTTTTGGTCTTAGTATTTGGTAGCATAATTAGCAATTTGTCGCCCATATCATTTATATCATCTGTTTTCATTTGCAAAAGCTCATCACATCTACAAGCCCCAGCGACTGCAGCAATAAGTACAACCTAAAATATAAATTGAAAATCAGTTCTTTAATCCATAATAGATCATTTTCAATATATTCCTACCTTCGTACACCCTTACAGTTCATCTGGGGCATCTGATAAAAATTTCTCGATTTCTTCTCTTTGAAAAACTTGGGATTTTTTTGCATGGAAACCGTCTGACGGGCGTTTTGGAAAAGCCCGTAACTTCGGGTATTTTGCCAAATCAATGTTATTTTTTATGTTCAGGGTAGCTTTCAACATCGAATAGGTAGACCATATCGTTGAAGGCTTTATTTTCTTTGAAAGATCGTAAAAATAGACAATCAGCACATCTTCAGAGAAAGATCCTATATTTTTCTTCTGTCTATATTCCATGAATCTGCTGTCTGGTCTCTTATCTCAGGTGGTGTTAATTGCATCAATTCATCCTCACTTTGCAGTAAATCCATTTCTAACATGACAACTTTTAAAAATTGACAATGACAAAGTAAACAGTAAACAAACATATTCAACAAACGTCATCAGCGGTAAACAGTAACGCAGGGCCCAGGTACCTTTGATAAAATAATTTAGTTATTTGGATATTGATAATGGAACGCAATTTAAATATGAAAAAGTCGATTTTGCGTGGAATTGTAACAAATTTGAAGAAAAAATTTTATGTTTCACACGGCAGAAAAGCAGATTCAATGCCTTGGCTGGTTTCATAGCCTCGCTACGCTCGGCTATGAAACACCAGTCGCGGCATTAAATCTTGTACTTTTATGCCTAGTAAAACAAATAAGTATTTTTTCGTTGTAACCTCACAAACATTTCAAAAACAAACGGACATATCTCTCATATACATAATTGAAAATAAGAAAACCTCAACAACAATATTTTTAGAGACAAACAACCAACATAAACGACATGAAACAAATGGATGGCTTCATCTATCCGATAACGCTGAATTATTCATTCATATAAAATTCGTCTGAAAAACTTGGAATGCTACTCAGTAACGAAAAAATGCAAGTGGCTTTCCCAAATGAAAATACAGTTGGAAAGAACTTTTTCTCAAAACAAAAAAATTAAACACCACAAGACATATAATCCAACATAATGTACAAATTGAATTGTGGAACCTGTCCAGATACCGTCCTGTTTGACCAATAGCATAATTCCTCCTATTTTTTGTCCCATCCTTGCTGTCATTTATAAAAACAAACACCACGTTATAGGAATCATACATGAAGTTATTCGTTTGTTTCATGTCATTTGTGTTGTTTGTTTGTCTACAAAAATTTTGTTGTTGCAATGTTTTTTTTATTATGTGTCCAATATGTCTGATGGTTTTTAATATAGTTATAAGTTAAACAAGAAAAAACTTCTTTTTCTGTGGGTAATTTGATTAGGATTTCATCTTTTCTCGTAAAATAGTAATGATAATAATCATAAAAGTTTTGTGGGAGGTATATTTATGAAAATTCATTGTTACAGAGCCCCGAAGGATAATTCAATCAAATTTGAAACGCCCGCAAGAAAACAATTGTTAAAAAAAATCCTGCCACCCAACGAACCTTTCTCGAAAATATTCCATAAATTTCAGATAACCGAATTCGGCAGTTTTCGAGTGTATTAGAGACATACAAACAAAGAAACAAACAAACATATTCATTTTAATAAATAAAATGTTACTGGTCAGTTGGGAATACTCCAGTCAACAATGAGATTCCATACGTTTCATTTTTTCTGCTTTATAGTCTTAAATACTTGATGCACTCATAGCAGTTTTTGTAAATTCAGAAAAGAATAATATTCCAATGTATCTTCTTGTGATAGCTGAGGGCATTCCTTTAAAGATATACTGACGGAAGGAAATTACGAAACAGTCACTGGGACATTAAGTATTCATTATTAATTTTATGACAGTTCACATGATGCATCCGACAAAAACTATTCTACCATAGTTTTCTCATCAAAAGAATGCATAGCTGAGGTAGATAGAGAAACTTGTGTCGAATCAGTATAGAAATAATTTGATATCTGTAGGGTTTGGAACCGAAGTATTTTTGATGAATATATTTTTTCAAGAGCTAGTGGTTGAAATATATTGTTTTCAGAATCTTATACGTGTATTCCAGAGGATACAACGTTTCGATAAAATTCGTTTCAACTTCAATAACTTGCATATCTGAATAAAATAAAGATATATAACTGACTTATGAGGCAATGTCACCTTCAAAAATTGAAAAAACAAATATCAGAGCGAAATTTTTCACACATTACATTCGGTTAAAAATATTCCAGGATATACACGCTATTAGAAATTCGCTCATTATATTATCACAGGAAGGATTCGACACCAATAACACCCAATTCTTTATTTTTGATTGATCCTGTGATCAACCATATTCTAAAAAGAACAGTGTAGTATTTATATCATTGCATCAACCATTTTGATGTATTTTATGAACAGAAACGTCGGAACATTCCAAAGACAATTCTCTGTGAATACAGGAATAGAAGAGATAATGAAGAAATTCTGAGATCCGTGCAGAAAGTAATGAATTTGTTATAGCCTGTTTCGTGCCATTACACTCAAAGAACCATGATCTCCGAAATGGTATTTTCTTAAACAACAATTCGGATGTGCTTGCATATTTATTGTTAAACTGCATTTGTTGAGACCTAATGGAGTAATCAATATCTTACCTATGTTATTTCATATTTTATAATTCAAATCGAAAGGGTGAAATCTTAGAACAGTTCCACAGGAACATTGAATCCATCGCTGATCAATTCGTCAAATGGAGAAGCCAGTCATAGTTTTTTAAATTATGAAATGAATGAAATAATCGTGTTTCAAATTGGGAAAAGTTTTCCAGATATCTTCAGAAATCTGCTAGAGATATTATTCAACCTGAGCAATGAAATCGAATACACAGAAACTCTTCGTTTTTTTTTCAATATTTCATTGAAATCCTAATTTTATTTTCAGATATTACTAATTGGAACTCTAAGAAAATACCATACAGATTGATCGAAAACCTAATTCAAATATTCCACCTATCACTCCAGTCTATGATCATGTAAAAATGTGTAAACTGTGTAATTATCCCATACAATACCAATTTGTATGAAAATTTGTATTTAGGTTCTACTTACCCTCTATTTCAAAATCTGCCCTGTGAAACATTTTTCTTCGAAAATAAGTGCGGAAATCGATATATTGACTAATATCAAAGCAGCTTTTCTTTCATGAAGTTTTTTCCAGATCATTTTTGGCGAATAACTTGAGAAATACGCATTCAATAGAAAAACCTGAGGTGAGCAATACTCTAGGTTTTACAAAGGTAATCGTGTATTCATGATATATGCAGACCCAATACAAACGAAATTATTGCTCGTTGAAAAATGATGGGTATTGCCAAAATGAAAAGTTTCTACGTACAATGACCAAAAACCAATGTATTTTTCGGGAAAATCTCATTGAACCCATTTTGAAGTCTTTTGAAAGGTCTCAATTTTTATTTCTCGTGGAAGTTCGTAATATCAAAGCTAAGCGAGGTATGAAGAGAATAATGTCGATTCCTATTTTTTCGTTGGAAAAAATTGTGAAAATCTCACCCTGTCTTCCATCCCTTTGAAAAAAATTGTTGCCACTTCACAATAAACTTCATTTATGTTCTTTCCATACGTTCTGAGTGTTTGACCAGTTGAAAGTACTTATGTTTGAAAAAAATTGAGCTTGAAAAGAGAAAAATGACCTTTTATACAAAATAAATGAAAATATATAAATAACACGCAATATATTGTACAAAGTTGTAGGTATTTCTTTTCTGAAAGTTTGGGCGTTTTTTTTTGTAGGATAAAAATGGAGTAAGATATGGCCAGTTGAAGCTTACGTATGTTCGCGCAAAGTACTTTTCTCATTTTTATCGTACAGAGAAAGATAACAATCCAAATTTTTCAGAAGAAATAACTACAATTTTGAACTGTACAAAATTCTGCGTGTCATTAATATTTTTTTGAGTTATTTTGAAGCAAAGGAGATTTTTTGTTAAACAACGAAAATGATTTTCCCTCATTACTTTCAACTGGTCAAACACTTAGAACGTATCATATGAATATTAAATAAAGTGAAATGTGAAGTGGCAAAATTTTTTTTTTTTAAAAGGGGCGAAAGAGATTCATATTTTTTCCAACGAAAAGATAGGAATCGACATTATTCTCTGCATATCTCGCTCAATTTTGAAGCTAGGAACTTACATGAAAAATAAAAATGAAGGTTTTTGAAAGGATCTGATAAACGATTCATTTTTCTAGTTATTCGCAAAAAAAATCTGAAAACATGTTTTTTTGCCTGAAAACCGACAATTTCACTCGCGAATAAGTCGAAAAGTATTGCCTTCCTGAAAAAACTTCATGGAGAAATACTTGCTTAGATTTAGGTAGTCAATTTATCGATTTCCGCACTTATTTCCAAAAAAAAAAAATTTCATATCCTCCCCAAGAGAGGTGGCATCCACCCCCAGGGAAAAAGCAACCCTCGGCACAGGGTAGATTTTGAAATAGAGGGTAAGTAGAACCTAAATCCAAATTTTCATGCAAATCGGAGCTGTATGAAATGAATACACACGAAAATGGTCATAGACTGGATTATATGTGAGTTCGCTCAAAATGTTATATAATATTGTATGATCTAGAGACCTACTCTACGTTGTGTCCTCCAAAACGTGGCAACGATGTAGGAGGTGACAACGGAGAAGATATCTCAAGTATATGGCTATATATGATGAGGAAACAACGCCTTCTCAGTTCCTACCAGAATTCAAAATAATAAATCTTTACCCCTCTTTTGATAAACGGATTCTGGACTTTCCCCTCATCATATATTCACAAATTTTATATCAGTCAGACAGCCCTTGACCCGGAGGTCAGGTCGCCTACCCAACTTAACGGAGGTGACAACTTAACAGGCATCTATATATATAAATATATATATATATATATATATATAAAAATATGTTTTCTTTTCAGAATTTCCCGGAAATAGGTGTACCTGGCCCAGACCAAAGGTGCTCGGAGGCTGCAGTGCCGCTTACGCAATGGCGTACCTGAGAGGAACTCCGAGAGATTTCGATAAATGGGAAGCTGCAGGAAATAAAGGGTGGGACTACAAGGAGGTTCTACCTTTCTTCAAAAAATCTGAGGCAAATAAGCTAGTTGGTAAGAAGGTTCGAAATTATTGATATTGATATTCCTTCGTTCTGTGATTGGACACTAATTGTTACCAACCCAGTGAATTCATTTATGAATCATTACTAAGCTTCATGGAATCCGATCAACTATTGTGATGGTTACCATTCATATATAAAACTATATAGAATTCGAAGTATTTCTCATGAATCCAAGCAGAAATGACGATTTCTGAGCGGGCAATGTCGAGTATTACCGTAAAGTCACCAACCGTATCAATCAATCAATCAATCAATCAATTTATTAGTTAGATAAGTGTTCAGTTACAATACAGTTACCTACATTGCATCATACTAACTAAGGTAACACGTCAGATGAGCCTAAAACAAACTAGACGATAATGGAAATAACATTAAAGCTAGAGAAGTTGAAGTATGTCAAAATAAAAAAAAAATCACTATTTGTGACTAAAGAATATGCAATATTTATAATAAATAAACAACACAGTAACAGACAAAACACGTTATCGATTGCTATTTGAAACAATCGGTAGCAATTCATTTTTGGAAAAATTCATCAATGGAGTAGTATGCTTTCGACACAAGATCTTCTACAAGTAGTATCTTTTCATCATATAATAACATATGAACTGGAAATATATTTTGCGTCGGTGGAATGAAGAAAATATTGTATTTAGCGAATCGACAGCTTGACTACAGGCACAGTCGTAGAAGAGATCTGAGAGCGACAATTTGAGACCATATTCAAATTTGTGTGTCTTCTGTATATTGAAGTGTAGGTATTTTTGTGTGTTCTGCATGTACAGTGTAATGGCAGCTCTAGGAAAAAAATGAGGCTGGACCATAAAAAAAATGGCTGAACTAGGGCAAAAATGCGAAACCATAGAAAACACATAGTCGAACTATGGAGAAGACATGATCAGAATAGAGAAAAAAGATGGCTATACTAAAGAAATCATGAATGGACTAAAAGTATAAAACATGGCCAATCTAGGATAGCTAGAAGCTCTGTTTATGGAAGTGAGTTTTTTTTGTATGCTCTGTATGTGGGTTATTGAGAAAAGTGCAATGTTTGAATGTCACTATTTTTTGGTGGATGATTCTTTCTTGGATTCTCAACATACAACAACCTGAAAAAATGAAAATTGATATTGGAATCTATACAAGTGTAAAAAAAATGAAATGTTATAATGAAGTATTCCGTCGCAAGAAATACAAAGCATCTTCAACGATCGATCTCACATGGTCTTTCCGTGGAAGATTATTACTGAGTTACTAGCATCGATATACTTAACTTTGTAGAAATGTTTACTGGTTACTCCATACATCTGAATAGTAGACACATAGATCGGCTTTCTTTGGGAAGAGACATGTCTGGGTTTTCCTAGCATTGAATTACATCACGTTGATTGGTGCTCCTTCCAGTTGAAACCACGAATTCCTATATTCATCTAAAGACAAATTTTCGAGAAATATCGGTTACAGTCGTCCTTGATATTTGGAGATATCTCTCGGCATCCAGTGTGTCTTCATGAATATAAAAGTTAATTCTATTGTTCTTCAAAATACAGAAAACATTCAGGTAGAACTTCTCTTGGAAACCAATTTCTTTTTTAACATGAGGATTATGATCAGCCAAAAAAGGTTTATTCCTTCTAGTGAAAATACCATCCCTCATTGATTTTGATTCGTCGCTATAAATTATTTTTGACAATAATTTCCGATGTTACTGTGTATGAATCAGGAAGATTCACAAAAATGGACCCTACGTTCGAAGTCTTCTGCTTCTAGAGCTTGAACTTTGGTGAATTTATACGGATGTATTTCGTGATTTTCCAAAATTCGATGTACTGGAGCACGTGATACACCTAAATCTTTTTCTGCACTGCGAATGGAAGCTTCTGGATATGCATAAAAATATACCAAAACGTTAACAGTATTGTCCTCATTTGAAGTAACAGGTTTTGGTAATGTTGAAGGCGCTTTCAACATTGAGCCATAGTTAAGGAAATTATTTTGTAATCTTATGAACTTCCTCTCGTTCATTGGTGTTAATTCAGGATACATTTGATTGAATTTTCTACAAGTTCTGACAATGATTCGATCCCACTGTCCGTGTATAATAAATAATTTCATGAGAACTTCGTTTGATATACAATATTTGCAATCATTTTTGAAGATTTTTTTGAAACACCGTCAATAATTATTTATCAATCACTTATAAAAGTCACCAAACTGTCATTAGCTTGATATTTTCACGGCTACCCATAATCAAATTTTTCAAAATTTTTTTTGTACAACTGTCATCGAAAATCTCTCTAATAGAAACACTTCAAACAGGACACCTACGAAAAAATCATTTGAAAAAGTTCACACATGCAGTTTGTGCCATTGGAAATATTAAATCCCTGTGAAGTTATTGACGATGACGAAGTAGTATTCAGTCCAACTGTAGAAAGTCCTTCATGACTAACCAATAATCATGTTTGAAATAACTTGAGTTGGCGTAGGTAGTTGGAACATATGCCTTGTAATCCAACGATGGTGAGTTCAAATTCCATGGATCCTGTAATACTTTTTTTATTATCAGTTGTAACGTTATAAAAAAAAAAAAATTTATGATACATTTGTTGAATGTGATTTTATTTTGTTCGTGAGTTCGCTCCACTTGCTGACGCTCGTTTTGCAATAATCCCCACTCACAAAATAAAATGGCACTTTCAACACTTGCAGGTAAAACATGAATAACTGTTTTTCCACATAAACGGCCCATTTAGGAAAACTTGACGATTCAGGTATAGGAGCATGAATATATCATCTTGAGGCATTTATCACCATCTTTCAATTTATTGAGTGATATACAGTGGGTTTCATTTGAAAAACTGAATTTTGATCACTTTTATGCACAATGGAAATAATAGTAATTTTAGCACGTCCTGTATGATATGGAGTCGATTTCTTGGTGTTTTTTGAATATTTCGATTTTGTATAAACTATCATCAAAATATCAATTTTTCATGAATTGTCAGTACTGATGTACTACAGTTCAATGAAGGCTATGTTTTGGACCATATTCAGCACAATTTATTTTTTATCTCGAAAACAGATAGAGATAGGTATAGGACATAATCAACAAAAAAGTATTAAAATAATAGAGCAATTCCAAAATGGGTGTTCCATTTAGAAAAAAATAAGTTGCTAGGACTTTTTGTTGAAAGTAGCTACGCCGCAATGCTGAAAATATTTAGATCGATAGGACAGGTAAGGAAGTGTGAGAGGTTGAATTTTCTGAGAAATCATGCGTTGCGTTTTCCAGAAACGTCTAACCTACCATCAACCGTGAGTCACGCTGTATCATTGTTGCCAAGTCATCTTTAATTTCTTTGACGAAAATGCTTCTCTGAATTTTTATTTCTCTTGCTGAAGTCAGAAACTCTGGTAGAAAAACTAGTATGGATAGTACTATTTTTTGCAAAACTATGCACTGAATAACATGTTCTCTCTAGCAAGTGAAGCCTAGCTAACTCTAGACGGCCGAATTATCGAGAACACAGTAAAACAAATAATTACTTCCTGAATAAATATAATCAACTTGAGTCTAGCTAACGACAGAACTGAGTTGGAGTAACAAGAAATCAACAAATCATGAAAAAATTAAGTTTCAATCGGTTCTTACCGATGTTTCGCTAACGACAAATGACCGGACTAGCGAGAAACCAAAAAATTTAAATGAAATTGAAATTCTGAAAAAAACAAAAATGATTGGTTCTGAATGGAAATAACGGCAAACCGACTAACTAGCGAGAACACAATTAGAAACTAATACCCAAAATATAATTTCAGGGACTGCCAGAATCAGAATTTCTCATTTTCGGCGAGAACAATGGTTGCAATCAATTTGGGAGCACTTAGAAACACTGAAGCGGAAGTGAATTGTATGCAAAACTGAATTCAGAATGAATTAATAGTTAATCGGAACTGAATCGGAAAGTAAATTATCGATGGTGAATCGGGACTAAATCGAAACTGCATTGAAATCCGATTAAAAATTCTACAGGTTACGATAACCAATTTCACTGAACTTTCATAGAAAAGTGAAAATTGTCGAGCTGTGTGAACCTACCAGAAATATATTTCCCCACGAATACCAAAGTCCTTCTTCCGAGTATTTTTCTGGAAAATGCAACACAAAATCAAGAAAACTTAATTCCTGAACTCTTATACGCTTTTCTCAATGGTTTACTACTCCCAGATCAATATATAGTCACGACCATAACAAGAAAGCAGCAATGAAATCATAAAAAATCACATAGCCATTCGCGTTGAAACAATATTGATATAAATCAAATTACAAGTCAAATTGTATCAGAGAGGAATATCAATTAAGTACTTCATTAGATTCAGGACAACAACCAACTTTAGCGCTTAGAGCAGAGCGCCAAACAACAAACTACGGACCTTCATCTTCTGGCATTCTGAACAGAAAATGCAGTTCGGTTTACTGCAGCTGAAACGAAAGTGACCTGGGGGTCTATTCTTGACCCTTCGCAAAAGAAGTTCATGTTCGTATTCGCACATTCTTATGTCCAGTCATAGCTTCCACTGTATCGTTGAAATATTAGATTGTGACCATAAATGCGAATGCTCTGTTTGCGAAGGGTCAAGAATAGCACCCCTGGATAGCCACACCGCCAACAGAGATCATTTTCAATGGGCAGGTGAATCCTTAGCGGTTTCCGTCAGCAATGTCCAATGGCGGTTCATTGGCGCTTCGAACAAGCTCAGTTCAAGTTTTGAGTTTGCAGTCGTCTGCGGACAACTCATATCATTATCAATCTGTTTCTACTACATCCATATTAGACCATCATGTTTTTTTCCATTTCACTCTCAGTGCCGCCATTTCAAATATCTGATTTTTTGTTTATGTTGTTTTTTCTCGTTTTGATTTCAGTCATTTCCAAAAAGAGACGTTTGTTCGAGTTTTTTCAATATGAAGAATTTTTGTGTTATTATAATCAATTGTATGATCATTTTCAATAGAATGTTTGGTAAATGCACATGAATTTTGTCTCATATTTCTACAGTCACTTTTGTGTGAAGCTATTCGTGTTTTCAAAATAATTTTTGTTTGACCAATATATTTTTTTGTCATAATCATTGCAAGGAATTTCGTACACTACATGAGATTTTTCACAAAGTGGATCTTCATCTTTCAATTTTGAATGTAATTTGACCAAAGGTTTCATTTTTCGTTGTGAAATTTTGATATTGTTTTCTTGTTCAAATACATTCATGATTTTGCTCGATAATTCTGGAATATAAGGAATAGAACAGTATTTGTATGTAGAGATTTCATTGCGATTGTTTTCTGTAGTATTGATGATATTTGAAGTTGTATTGTATAAAAGTTTTTTAGAAATGTTGGAGGGTAGGAACAATTTGATAGCATATCGTATAATATTTTCAAATTTTTATTAATGAGTGACGGATGTGAAATCTTTTCAATTCTGTTTTTTAGAGCAAGTATTAAATTAATTTTAATTTTTTGTGGATGACTTGATAGATAACTCATGTATCTTCCTGAATTGGTTGGTTTGAAGTAGTAATCTAATACGATGTTGTTGTTTTCATTTCTTATTAAAAGAGTATCTAACAATGATACGGCATTATTCCTTCCTTTTTCTACAGTGAACTGTATTAATGGATCATAACTGTTAAATACATTTTTGAAATTTTCGATCTCATCAATAGGTACAGCACATATAATATCATCTACAAAATTTCTTATAAAAGGAAACTGAAAAGATAATTTTGGGATGCATTCGTCTAATGAATCATCCATTACATATTGAGCCAAAATGGGTGAGATGGTAGCTTCCATTGGAGTTCCTAGTATCTGTTTGTAATAAGTGCCATTATTAATGAATACAGTAGTATAATATCATCTATAAACGCACCCAACAGTAAAATCTCACAGTTACTTACTGATATTTCAACCAATTCTTATAACTCAAACAATCAATATTACACAAAAGATTCTTTCGAATTTTCCAGTTTCATACAAGGAATACAACTACCATATAATTTTATTATTATAAGTCTGGATGTAATTTTAATTTTCACTAATATTCCGTTGTGATTAATCAAACAAAGTATCGATAAACATTGAAACATAATACGTTATCACACTGAACTTTCAAAAAAAATTGTGATCGAATTGTTGGAATTCATCTTTGATATGTAGTAATCGTTTTCTTAATTTTCATTCATATCATCCCTATAAAATGGAAATAAATATGGTCACTTCGCTTAAAAGTAGAGTCGTTGAATTAAGTCATCCCAGCATACGCCAAAATTGTTTAATAGAATTACGTGATATTTTGCTAGAAAATTCGTAATATCTCATCAATAATTCACTATTTTCCAATGATAATCAATCACGTATCACGAACATAATTCCTAGCCCGTCACAAACCACCATATTCAGATCTCTACCATTCATTCATGAACTCACTCCTAAATTAATCAATGTTCTGAAGAATGAAAACATTAAAATCACGAAGAAATTCATAAATACTATTTCTATCTTACATTCCAAAGTTAAATCTTCAATTTTTAAAACACAGAAATCTAATATTGTTCATAAAATTCCCTGTCTAGATTGTAATCAGACGTATATTGGCCAAACAGCTAGGAATCTCAGTAGTCGCATAATTTCACACAGAAGCGACTGTAGAAGAAACATCAATTCGTGTGCCTTATCGGAAGAGGTGAATCGTTATTATCATCGAATGGATTATGAGAATAGTGAAATCTTGGACACAGAGAAGAATCTTCGGAAAATGATATTTCTAAAAATGGTTCATATTCATAAAGAAGAACATTCTATGAATAAACAAACCGACGTGAACAACCTCAGTCAGATATATACTCATTTATTACTTTTCAACAAAAAAATATATAACACCCGTTAACCCGTTATATATATATATATATATATATATATATATATATATATATATATATATATATATATATATATATATATATATATATATATATATATATACAAATGTTACAGTGAAGGTTTACACGGATTCTTGAGTATGCGAAATTTATTTTCTGGGAGTTTATCCGTTCGTTTGTCGATATTGACTTTCGACGTTTCGCCAACATCTCAGTTGGCATTTTCAAGAATGTTACTGCTCCTACTTGCTAGCACCAAGTAGAAACTCTGCCTGAAACCATACTTGTGGGGAGTTATTATTTATTAATCATCACGACCAGTCGCTTTCAAATTGAATTCCGAGCATGATTTTCCAGTGCCGTCGTGTTTTTTCTATTTCGACCAACTTTTTTTCGTCCGGTCCGGATTGTTTTTTAGTAATACAATGTTTTTTCTTATACCAGCCACGTTTTTACCATAGTTCAGCTAATTTTTCTTTGTGCCGCCATTGTACTGTCCTCTCAGATCTCTCATACTACCCGTTTTTCAAGATCTTCCCCACTTCTTGTTTCCAGAGCCTTCGTTTTTGGTTGAATCCGGTAGATTACATCTATCCCATTGTAGTCCAGTCTCGATGCTGTGAAGAGCACAACCTCCCACCTGGACGACCCAGGTTCGAATCCTGGGAATATTAGAATTTTTCAGATTTGCCGTCCAGCCGCAGATCCAAAGTGGTTCGGATTTTACTCCATGAACCGTAGTTCTCGGTAGTGTAGTGGTTAGCATATCTGCCTATCAAGCGGAAGGCCGGGGTTCGAATCCTCGCCGGTCCACCGTGCTGGGTAATCGCACGTTAAAAGGTAAGGCCTCGTTGATCCATTGCTCGCACAAGTTTCGACTTCTGAGGGTTGACGTTCGTCAGCTGGTTAACGGAAACGAACAATTTTAGAACAATTTTAGAACAATTTTTAGAACTTGAATCCATTCAAATATAACAGAGTTCCCGAATTTCCCCAACGAGAATATGCCCATAGGTTTTATCCCAGAAATATAAATATAGGATTCACATATCATGTTCAATCTACAATATTGATTGTGATGTTAATGTTTCAGGTATTTTAGCGGATCCAAAATATCATGGAACTGATGGTCCAATGACAGTTGGAGCCTTCAACTATCAGCCAACACTAGTTCAAGATATTCTTGCGGCTGCTGAAGAACTGGGTTTTCCATCTAGCAATGATATCAACGGAGTGAATATAACCGGAATAGCTCCGGCACATGCAACTGTGAGGTATGTTTACAATTTGAATGTAGGTGGTTATAATTTCAATACTAAAGAATGAAATGATGATGAGCAAATCAAGATGAAATGAAAAAGTCGAATCACCACAGTCGAAGAGGCAGATACGCTTTCATTGTTCTCTAATATTGGTTTGATTTCTAGTGTCGTTTTCGATAAATTTATTTATTCGGTAATATCAGTTGTTCAATTCATCACTCCTCTGATTTCTTTCATCTGTTCGAGAATTTTCAATTCATTTCTCTTCCTCTGGATATTTGAATGTAGTATTTCATTTCCATAATGAGTTTCTTGTCATATGTTCATTACTTCCATCATGGTGCAGTTCATTTCAATTGTTCGACCCAATGAGTACCTTCACAGTTTCCATAGGGTTGATGATGTATATGTATATATATATATATATATATATATAGGTATGTTGTTGTTGAGTTCGGGTTGAACCGCGTCTGGAGTTTTGTTCTCGACGTTTCGGCTCCGATTTCGGAGCCATTTTCAAGAGGTAAATGTGACTTCACGCTGAGGTCTCAATCTGCCTACTCCTCAGGTGTTGTCACAGGGGGCAAGGGTTTGTGACTTGACGCCGGGGCCTCAATCTGCCTACTCCCCAGGTCTCGTCACGAGTTCTTTCTAAGGTCTCAATCTGCCTACTCCTTAGATCGGGGCAGAATAAGACCTCAGCGTGAAGTCACATTTACCTCTTGAAAATGGCTCCAAAATCGGAGCCGAAACGTCGAGAACAAAACTCCAGACGCGGTTCAACCCGAACTCAACAACAACACACAAATAAAATATATATATATATATATATATATATATATATATATATATATATATATATATATATATATATATATATATATATATATATATATATATATATATATATATAAGCATACCACTATCTACCGAGCGTCCGTACATTAACAAATTACTATCTTCCAAGCGTCCGGCTCCAACAGAGCGTCCATATATGGACGCTCTGAAGAAACTGTGTAGAATCTGAACTCAGAG